>JAKTQJ010000031.1:0-148562 GCA_030558835.1 Blastobotrys illinoisensis | reverse complement strand
AGTTGGAAAACCTTACGGATGAAGAGATTAGGGTAGGAGAAGGCCTTGATAAGAAGATTGAACAACTGAGAAATGGGGAGATAGGAGTCGAAGAGCTGTATGAGGAACCACCTCCAAAAAAAAGCCTCCAGGATCCAGAGATTTACAAGATCATCTCAAGGCTTTTACCTAGCAAGGAAAACAACGATAATGCGACCGAAACGCAGGTATTCCATGAGGGGAACTACTAATCTGGATGTACAACCAATAAAAGGGCCAGTTTTACGTGCATACAATCAAGGTCAATTAGCTACAACAGGCTAGAAGACTATGCTCAACTAGAATCCAATTTATTAGGAGTCATCAATACCATTCTGACGATAATACTAATGGCATGTGATGCTAGCATTCGCACAGTCAGTTTGCCATAGGAACTGAAATTATTGGCCCAGTTGTCGCTGCGCTTGCAAGTCAGAATTCTGCTACGCATCTTCGTGACATCACAGATGTACCTGGTAGTGTCCATGTTGTATGAAGGATTGATGCGAGGATATGGGGGATTACATTATAGACCATCAGGCTACTAGTAAGGTAGCTGGGTGGAGGGTTGATCATAATTAATGTTACGTTATTGCCGCTCATAGGAAGGCTCACCGACGGAAATCAGTTTTATGATTCACCAAGACAACGGTACATGTCGAACGGCTGAATGTACGGCTGAATGATGTCCCGCATTTGAAACATTAGATGGCCGATGCCCCTGCTAAAAGTCATTATTAAACGAGGAAACAATACCATTTTCTCGTGTAATCCAAAGAACATAATCAGGATGAGGGGATCATTCTTTGCAATAATGAATTTCAGCGTCATATTCGTCAAATTGGAAGCATATTCGTAGTGATCAGCGGTTGATGGCCTGCTTTGTGACAGGTCGATAAGCAACACACGACAGACGATGAGTAGTTCCTAATTATACCACGGAGTGCGCTATAAATACACAGCCATCCTCAGTTCTGATATCTGCAACAACAAAAACCCTTCGAAACCTATAGCAGTCAAGAGGAATGCCAGCAACTACTCGATCTCAAGATGGAAGAGCCCAAAGCGAGGGTTTTGAGCACGATGATCCTGAGCAATTGAGCGATCAGTCGAATGGTGATGAGGAAATGGAAGAAATTGAGGCTAGAGAATCCCGGCGAGTGGAAAGGAGACAGAGAAGCTACCAAGATGCCTGTGATTCAATTGCTGCGAAAATGTCCAAAGTTTGGCAATCCGTACGAGCTATAGAATCTAGCCCGATGGACGAGCAAGCACAGGCCGAACTGTCTGCAGCACTAAACGCGGTGAAAATTGCCGGTATACCGCTGACAGCCATTCCATTACATCCAGTCCCCGATGCAGAGCTCCTTGAAGCTGTACCACCCACACTACCAGCTGCACGAGCAAATGCTGCTGAAATGTTGCCATCAAATGCAACCAGAGATATCCAACTGAGGTCCTACCGGCTCAGAGAATATTGTAAGATCTCACACGATCCCGACGGGGTCTTCGATAGCGAAAGCGGCGATGATTTGGATGATGAATTTGTCTCCGAATTTTTGGATGAACAAAGTAGGGAACCAAAATTCGAAGAGACAGACGAGGTTGTGAAGCTGGCACTTACCGCAATACGAAGTGTACCAAATGCGTACCTTGCTATACCAATTCTGACTCCTGACTACGCACTCAGCAATGAAGCATCGGTCTCCCACTACCACGACCAGGCGATTCATCCAGCTAGTGAATGCGTCGTGGTTGGCATCCTCGGAAGAGGAAGTATGACGCGCTCAAAGCAAATGCACCTCAGGCACCCAAGCCGATCCATTGAAGACGTTGGAGGTGGAGTACCAGATGAGGTTGTTCAATGTCGGTCCATTTTATGGAGCCTACTCCGTACTGGCACGATATATGAATATAAGAGCCCAGGCACTCTCAAAAAAAAGCACTTTAAGAATAACCATCCGGTCGGAAGACGGATTTTACTTCAAGTGTGCGGGTATGCCAGAGCACTTCAGGCGCTCCATTGTTGTACCAGACGGCAGAAGGTGTCTAATTGTCAAGTATGACCTGTCCAGCGAGAATACCATCCTCTACGATGAAAGACCAACGCTGATCTGGGTTAAAGATGGTATCCAAACGGCACGCATCACGTTAGCAAATATTGGAGTTATAATTCAAGGATACCTCGACCTTGGACTGCTTGGTTTTACTACTGCCAATGATGATGAAGTTGAAGATGAAGACGATGACGTCGCGGAGCGAGCAGGAGTTCATGAAACTCGCGCGGAGCGCTGCAGAAGACTTGCTCCAGTTTATGGGCCATTGAATATCTGCGACACTGACAAAGCGGTTATAGATGCTTGGAAGTGTGATGGCATATAACCCCACCAAAAAGGTGAGACACCTTTAAACTGAAAATTGATAAAATGCTGCTGCTTTTGAAAATTCGCTTTAAACCTGCAAAATTATAGTTATACATAATACCTGTATTGTAATTCGCTTCCAATAAACCTTTACCTCCGCCGCAGGCGCCTTCGCCGCGTTGCAAGCGCTTACCTTCCCCGGACTGCCCCTGTCAATCTTCGGCAATCGTTTACCCTTCTCCATACAGTACAGTAGTACCGGTAGTTTACTAGGTCCGTAGTTGGTAACGCGTAACAGGGTCCGTATACGGTCCATTTACGGGCCGTGGGTTCCTTAGATTGTGGTTAACCGGCAGTGATTAGCGTGTAGTCAATTGATTATTAGTAATACGGGGAGTAACTATGAACAAGCACAAAGCCCAGGCATGTGCAAATTGTAAACACCAAAGTGAATACGGAATGAGCACAAAATGTACATTCACTGAATGAGTGAACGACGTGAATACGGAATGAGCACAAAAATATTCAATCACTGAATGAGTGAACACGAACAAAAAAGTGCAATGTCGCCGCTTATTGAACAACGATCCAAAGAGTGACCGTCTCAGTATCTCCAAGCTCGCTTCGCTCGTTGCTCGCGGCCTGGACAACCACCTCCAATTGATTCACCTTTTGTGGCGCTAGCCTCAACTCGTAGCGATTCTGAATGGGTTTAGTGTTCTCCGCCCACGGGTTGGTCACCGTCGACGAGACTGGCGTCCGCCGCTCCTTGTTCAGCGTCACATTAATGACATGCTGTCGCATGTTGAGACTCTCGTGGAGTATCGCATTTAGGTTGATTGTACTGTGGTGCGCTGGAACCTGCAGCGTGAAGGATCGCACACTTCGCTTCGGCGACGCCGGGAACACGTACTGGAAGAGATCGTAGAACGTAGCAGGCATTTGGTTAGTAGACGTTTTTTGGTACTGGTTGCGGAACTGCGGAATGATACTCGACAGCGACAGCTCCCTCAGCAGCACGTTGTCGGCAGTCTGCCCCGCGGGCCGTCGCACGTTCTTGCTAGGGTACACAACCTCCTCGTACTCCTCTTCCTCCTCCTCATCTTCCTCGTCCCGGTCCATGTCTTCCCCTTCCTCCCCCTCTTCTCGCTCCCGGTCCTCGGCGTCGCGCTCATCGTCCGTCCGCCGTGGGGTCCCGGTCTCGGTGCCTTCATGCTTGAGCTCCGTGTCTTGCTCCTCATCGCCGACACTCTCCTCCGGCTGCTCCGACTCCTTCTTGATTCTGTCGGCATCCTTCTGCTTGATTGCGCTCGCCTTCTTGGTGAACCCCTCTCGTTTCGACTCAAAGTGCTGTTCGAGTGCCTCCGTGTCTAGGTACACGAGCGTGCCCTCAGCGTTGTACTGTTTCGAATTGGCGAAAACTAGCCCGACAAGCGTCAGGAATTCTTCCGGGCTGGCCAATTCCCCCGCATCAATGCGCTCTTTGATCGTGTTGAGCGCAATTGGCTGCTCAATCACCTCGTAGTAGTCTGGGTACTCATCCCTGTCCGGCTCAACCATGAACCAGTCACTCGGGTGTACCTTGTCGTTGTCCCGCTTGTACGAAAAGTTGATGAGGTCGTCGACAAACGCGTGCATCGCCTGTTTGAGGTCGTCGCTCACGTAGTTGTTGATCTTCCACTCCACCACTTGTTCCCGCACGAACTCCTCAATGCGTTTCGCGTCCAGCGCGACAATGCTCTCCCGGTCGTTGTATGTCGCGGCATTTTCATACATGAGGGTAAAGTCCGCCTGGAACTGGTCGAGGCTCTCGTACTCCTTCTTGACGATCTTTTCCTTGATTTCGTGCAGCGATATCGGGCTCGTGATTAGATCGTAGTAGTCGGGGTACACCTTCTTTGAGGGCAGCCGCAAAAACAGCTTGGTGATGCTTCGTTTCCTACTTCAATTAGCCTCATAGCCCGGTTCTGTGGTGGTACGTACTCATCCTGCAAATCAGAAATCTGCTTGAAGATTGTAGAGTAAATGCTGTCGTCCTGAGTAATTAGAAACGCGTTCAACAGTGGGTGGGGAGGCATACCAATTCCTCTACTTTGGCCCGCTTGGAGTCTGGAAGGCTCGCTCTCGACTTTCGTTTGGTCATTTGTGTTAATTTATCCAACTGGCTGCTGGGTCGCGTCGTATCAAACGTCAAGTCGAAAGGAAATAAAAAAATCATTGCAGTTTTCGCCTGCGCGAGCGCGCGTTGGGACTTTACAGCCCCATGAGCCGCATTAAGCCGCACCCCTTAACTTTCATATATAATATATACTAGCTAGCTAGCTAGCTATAGCGCTCGAGGGCCGCAAAGCAGCGTCTATCGACTCGTCGGTTACATAGTTGGTACGGTGGCATTGAGAGGCTCTGCCCCCCAAACCTCCCGTGGCTGTGGGACTCCCTCGGCGAATGGTGGAAAACTATTGAACATTATATTGTACCGGATTTGAGCACACTAATAAATACAAACATACTGGGTACGCGGAAACACATTACTGGAACTGGAGAATCAGTTCGCCGACAGGCTTAATCGGCGGTTCGTCATTAATTGCCCGGTTGGCGGCAGTCGCAAGGTCGTTAAGCCAGTTCTTGTCCTTTTCGGACAACTGTTCGTTGCTGGCCTTTTTCGGAAGCACCGTCTGCACGGAACTCACGCTTTTTACACTACTCTTATATCCAGAGGCAGGCGAGGTGCTCGCGCTCTCGTTGGAGAACTTGAGCTCGGCCAGAATACGCTTGTACTCGTTGGCCGACTTGCCAATCGTGCGCACCTCGGGCTGAGACACAGAGGTAACGTCTATGAGGTTCTTTCCCGTGTATGTTACAATCTCGTTTAATGCCTGGTCCCTCTTCACCTTGTCGTCATCGTCGGCATTGGCGCTGCCGTTTACGCTGCCATCGCCAATAGTGATATCACTCACCTGTGGGACGACGCCGTTTCTATCCTGAAGGAGCGGTGTGTGTTCATTTTGAAGCTCTCCAATACTATCCTCGTCAAAGGTACCTCGTAAACACGAGGCGCAGATACCCATATTTCACCCTTGAAGTATTTGTGAATGGTCGATTGGCAGTCTGTTGATTGCCTTTTCCCCCACCCCCGGACCAGCCTCACTATTTATCCCAACGCTTGCGCAGGCGTGGAATTTCATCAACAGATCAACCTTGATAAGCATTGATAGCGGCTTTCTAGATTAGGAATCATGCGTAATCGTGGGTTATTTTCATGGGTCTCGATTGTAGTACAGGGGTGCTCTAACCGTCTATTTTACTGCATTATTTATCTCCAATCCAGGGGTCTATCATACCGCTGAAATTTACTCTTTAAAGGCTTCAACCACTTTTACCAGCACTGGCGGAACTGTAGATCAAGGTTTATATATCCGAGTTGCGACGGTATAAAAGGAATTGACTGAGGAATATATCTGACAATACTAGATGATGTATGAAATATACAGGGCATGGACGTTGCAGGCTACTCTAGCAATTGTATAGAACAGATCTCCAAAGCCTTTTTCACTGCCTTTGAGCGTAAAACAGCGGTAACACCGCGGAGATGTCCGCTGACAAATAAAACCACTAGCTCCATATGTTATGAGCATATCATTCAACGTTTGCGAATACACTCCCACCACCAATTCCCACGTCATTTAATCTGCTCCGTGACTCCGCATTAAGGAGAAAGGAGAAGGGTGCAATACTCCAAGTCCAATTGAACGGCGTTTACATAATCGTCCTTTGAGGGGGAAAAGGGCTCTGGTACTTTTAATCAGCCTTGACACCTTCAAGGCTAGATATTGACAGTTCTCTGACCTACAGGAACTGATAGTCCCTACCGTGTATTTTTGTGGATCTTCTTTTGGGCAGGTATGTTTCTAAGCTATTTGTGGCATCTGATAGCCTGTGATTGAATAGCCTGTGATTGAATACAGGTGAAATGCGGGTCATATTAATGTCTATTAAATGACGATAAACAAAGTGTCAGTATACATTCTGTAGCTAGCAGGGAATTGTGGACCATAAGTATCATCAATTACAGCACAGCATATTTCCAAGTACCGGTAGGTCTATCTATGACCGTTTGGCAAGATGGCTAGCCACAGAATAAATATATCCATTGAATCAACCTGATAATCTCCAGCTGGTGGACTTGATGGTAATTTTATGTTGCGACATGGGGCTCCGGAATCAGTAGAACCTACCTATTACCGGTACACGTAGTGAGATTGAGCAGAGTTGTTGGCATAATATACGATTAGTTTGTTAGATAGCAATAGTCAATCTTTTCATTGTAACGAGTCTTGTAATATTGCGCGCAATTATGAAATAGCCTCTCACTGTGCGGCTCAAATCACGTGGTCACGGAACACCGAATACGGCAATGCATAGCCTGTCATTATCGCACCCTTTCCTATCGACAGAACCGACACCGACGACCATGGCATCCAAGGCAGCCCACAAACGGGTAAGTAGACCCCTCCTGACCCGCTGAGCAATAGTGCTAACCTCCGCGACAGCTCACAAGAGAGTATATGCTGATACAGGAGACGCCGACTCCTTTTATCACCGCCGTCCCCAACGAATCAAACATCCTCGAGTGGCACTATGTCATCACCGGCCCGCCAGAGACCCCGTACGAGAACGGGCAGTACCACGGCACGCTGACGTTCCCGCCGGACTATCCGTTCAAGCCGCCAGCGATCCGGATGATCACTCCGAGCGGGCGGTTCAAGACGAACATGCGTCTGTGCCTCTCGATATCGGACTACCACCCCAAGACGTGGAACCCTGCATGGAGTGTGTCGACTATTCTCACTGGGCTGCTTAGTTTTATGGTTGCGGATGAGACGACGGCGGGCTCGGTGACGACGACGGATGCGTACAAGCGCCAGCTGGCGGCGGCGTCGCACCAGTGGAACCTGAGTGAGAACCCGCGGTTCCGAGAGCATTTCCCCGAGCTGATAGCAGAGAACAAGAAGATTATAGAGGAGCGCAAGGCGGCGCCGGCGCCGCAGAGTAGTGAGAAGAGGAGGGAGTCGGTAGAGGAGCCGGTACAGCCGGTTACGCAGGCTGCCAACGGGGGATTTAGTTTATCTGGCCGGCAGAAGATGCTGTGTGTTTGCATATTCCTGGCCAGTTGGATCCTGGCTGCGCGGGTGTTTGGCGCTGAGGTATTAGACTAGTAATTGCGATACTTCTACAATCCTAGTTGCACTACGAATAGCGGCCGTAATTACAAAAATTGGTGTGGTTTGGTTACACTGTAACAAATTCTCCCAACGATGTTACCAATGTAATAGTTCGCTACAATCCGAGTACCAGATGCAGAGGGGATGCTAATATAGTGTAATAAATAATGCAATAAATAGCTATATGCGAAATAAATAGGTTAGTTAGTTAGCGGTGTACTGGCGAGCCGGCACGACTGGGCCCCCGGCTCATGGGCATGGTACTGTACATTTGGATCGGTTTCTCATAAACCAGCTCCTGGCGCCCCGTGCTCTTGTTGGTCCGGATGAACTGGATCTGGAAAGACGCATTGGCGAGCCAGAACGGCATGGACGCCGGCGAAATGGGCCCGTCGACCAGCCGCAGACTGTGCAGCGAGTTGTTCGACGTCACTGCCCGCCGCACAAACTCCTCGGCCTCTGCGCCAGCAATGCCCCCGAGGTGCACCTTGAGCACCTTGAAATCAGAGCACTCTGCCGCCAGGTCCGCGAACCGCGACCCGTCGTTGACCGGGCTCACAATGTCCATCATGGGGCACCCTGAGTCGCGGGCGCCGCGGAGAAGCCCCTTGAGAGACCGGTACGGCATCTGCTCAAAGTTGATCTTCTGCAGAAAGAGGCTGTGGAAGCCAATCCACGCCCGCAGCTGCTCAATCTGCTCGGGGGAGGCCTTGGTCGCCGCGATCTTGACACTCCGAATGTTCGGGGTGATGATTTCCTGCAGAGGACGGGTGTGGATGTTCTCACGGACGAGACAGGTGATGCCCTTGATTGGCACCGCCCACCGTCGCGGAGAGAACTCGACCTCGCGCAGAATGAGGGTGGAAATGGCTCGGTCGGGGGTCACCGGCAGCGACATGGCGCCCCTGTCGAAGGACGTGGAACTCGGAGACCCTGGTGGCGAAAGCGGCAGGCTCGAGACCGACTGGTCCGACCCTCGCTTGCGGGTGATCTCCGGAGCCGCCGGCTGGGTCCAGTCGATCGAGTTACGGTTGACAATCTCGAGCCGCTGGAGCTCGATGATCTTGAGGCAGTGCGCCTGCTGGAACCACGACTGGAGCGTCTCGGCGCTGATAATGGGCTTGTCGTAGAGCCTGCCCGGGGCGTACTTGTGGCGGAGGTCGTCTAGGATGAGCAGGCGGAACTGTTCGCAGTGCCGCGGCACGTGGATAGAGCCGAAGGTGCGCTTCATGTCGAGGAAGACTACGTCGCACTTGATTTCGACCGCCTTCATGTTTGGCGTGATCAATTTGCAGACAGGCACGTCGAAAACGCCCTGAACCCACAGGTTGAGCGTCACCGTGGCCCGGGGGAACGCCCAGCAAAGCGCCTGGATCGCGGTGATGTATGAGCTGGACATGACGGAGACCGAGAGCTCAATCTCCGTCAGGTTTCGCATGACCACGGGCGCCTTCTTGGCAATGAACCATCGGATAAAGTGCTCGAGCGGCACGTAATTGAGGTTGCGGGCCGTCTCCGGGTGTTTTGTGGCGTCGCTCGAGAGCGGCTCGCTCTCCTGGAAGCTGACGGAGAGCTTTCTCACCTCGGCGAGCTGGTCGTCGCATCGCCCGAGGAAAGCGTCCTCGAAGAAGTGGCGGAACTTGTGGCGGTGCACGTTGACGTGCTGGGCATACCCGGATCGCGTCCGCGGCGGGTGTGTGGCGACATTACTAACGGAGAGCTCGCTCCAGGTGCGCTTGATGGCCGCTGTGTGTAGCGCCCGGCACATTGTCTGCAATTCGAGCACCTGGGGGTACTCGAGGTAGCCCATTATGGTCCGGAGCGCTCGGTCCGGGAGGTCCGTGAGCAGAAGGGGCCCCGAAGCGGGCGTTTTGTGCTTTTTCTTCTTGTTGAAGACCCCGCTGTCGGTTCGTGGCAGCTTGATGCCTTCGAAGGAGGAGTGTCGAGAGGACACCGGGGTGCCCTCGCGGGACTTTTTGGTCAGGTCTATTACGGAGGCGCTTTTGGAGTGCTTGGACGGCTTGTCCTTGGCCTTCTCCTTCTCCTTGGCCAGTTTGGTCAGGTCCCGGGACGAGGCGCTCCTTTTGTCTTTTTTCTCCTTGCCCTCTTTTTTGTCGTCCTTTATCGATCCCTTGCTGTGGGACTCGGTCAGCACCCGATGGGCGCCTTTGAACAACTTCCCTGGCAGCATTTTTGGGTGACCAGAGAGATTGGTTGGCGAGAGAAATGGATGGGTAGGAGTATTTATGGGATATATCTGATTCGCCTATATGCCATTTAGCCGAGTCTCTACCAAACATTTCCAACACCTCCCTGAGTCTGTACCCAGCGTCCGGATCTGTGTTTCTCCGAGGGCAGGTACCTGCTGCTGGCACTGCATGCACTGTACATGTACCCAGCGGTTGGCGGCTGCCTTGCTTGATTCTCACAGGAGCAGAGGACGCAATGCACAGGCCATCATTGGCCAACCCACTCCCTCGTCCCCTCTCCGCGAGTCCCCTCTGTGCCATTCCCGTCTTCTCCGTCCAGGCCGTTGACTTCATGCCCAGGCTCTGGTGGTCTTTATTGGAACGGCGAACCGGTTCCGCCGTAATGAACCATCGTTGAGACACCCTTTTGCGACCCGGGGACTATGGGGCGCTATAGATCTGCCGAAAAAGACCTGGCCCCTTATTGTATCCCGCTTTTTCGTGGCGATCGGCCATCGAACCCCATACGTAACCCAATATTGAGTGGGTTTCGACTGGATATCCACGCGTACTTCATCTGATATGCCACGCAGCGCTATGCGGGTACTATATGATCGCCACGCCGCCATACGAATAGAGGCATTGGCGACGCGGTGAGCTACGTATGCATGCCACTTTGTCTCAGACAGTGGCGAAGCTCAGCCGTACAATGACCCAGTGGCTCATCGGTCTGCGGTGGCCTTGGCCCAGAGCGCGATGGCCTGGTCGGGGTTTGTCATCACTGCCATATTTGCACATTTGCCTGTTCGCAGAGGGTTGTGGCGCAGTACAGGTCCGCCAATAAATGTGCCGGTAGTGTGGTACGAGTGGGGCGTTCCATTTCCCAACGGTTTTTGTTAGATCGCGGGATGGTATTAAACTTTATTTTTCGTGGAATATTTTCGGCCGACCGAACCAGACGGGTTGCAGTTTGCGCTAAGTTTGACTTGTCGGGCTTGGCTCGTTTGGGCCGTTTAGCTTCCTGTTTAGCCAGCAGCTCGCCAGCACCTCGGTAGCTTGACTATGTATCCACATGATGTACTGTAAATGCTATAATGGGTTGAGTAGTCTAACTATGAATGTAAACTACCGGTCGAACTATAAGCGATATATTAAATGTAAAGCGCCAGTCAAAGTCAACCTTGCAGTCGAGTCGAGCTTAACGCCAATCTACAATAAAGTTCAGCGATGAAACGGCAATTAAAATAATTCTAAATTGACAAATAATTGTGCCTAGATCCTCATCGATGATGTATATAACACGTCAATGGTCGACAAGTGCCATATCTCGACTCCAGTAATCAACGCAGTCAAAGATGAGAATTTCGCTTTACATGGTTGCGCTGGCGGCTCTGGCAGTCGCAAGGCCCCTGAGACAAGACGCCATCGAAGACGGCCTGGTCACCCATGCAACAGCAACCCTCGCTTCAGGCGAAGCATACATTGGCCATGCCATTGAAGAACTCCAGCAAGATCCCAACTCGACCGCCGCAATGCTCTCGCTCATGATGGGTATCACATCTCAAATAGACTCTGCGGTGTCCACTGTCGACAAGATACTCCTCCCCATGTCGATCCAAGGCACCTCTGTGGTGGGCAAGAAGGAAATAGAGTCCTTCATCTCCTCGGTTACCAATGGCCTCGAGGTTTTATCCGGCGTATCCATTGACCCAGACCTCATACAATTCACCAGCCTCCTCCAGGAAAAGGTGTCTCTGCTCATCCGCCAGGACGCCAAAGCGAACATTGCAGACCCCAAGCTCAAGGATATGAGAACCAAGCTGCAGGACAGCCTTCTCGACTCCGCAATGAGACCATCTGCATCTGGATCCACGATAAAGAATGATTTGTAAATATCCGCCATGTATCACCGATAGTTATTAATAATTTATCCAATCGCCGCGGGCTTATAATGAACCGGCTGCCAGTACTTAAGGCCGTGCGGCTTTTACAGCCGCACTCGGTCCGAGACCCGTACTTCCGGCAACGGCTCCCACCCGCTCACTTACCAACCCGTTCAGATCAAGTGATGGTTTACAGCGCATCAGCTGGGCTGACACGACTACAGTAGGTGACATACACGGTGGCGCCGAATGCCTTTGACGGCGCTGCCCTATGAAGTGCTAGACCTGGTCTGCGGCTACCTTGCTACCCCACAGTTATGCAGCCTGCGGGAAGCATGCCGCCGCTGCGATGCGGTCGCAAGCAAGCTACTCTGGAGGCGTCTGGTAATTGATCTCGACGGCCGTAAAAGTATTCCTGGCCAGTGTATGCGAATAGCGCAGCTAAATGACCTTTCAAGTTGCCTGGAGCGGCTAGACCTAGTTAGAGAGCTCTATTGTATCCTTAGTAACTCTGACGCAGATTGCAGTGACGCGGCTTTAGCTGTTGAGCGACTGAGAGAGCTGGAGACTATTCGCATAAGCTGCACGGCCTTGGGCTCCGCTGCATATGCCTGGGCCGGTCAAGTGACTAGAATGTCACCCAACGCAGCAATATACGCTGATTTGTCATTGACTAGTGCCGACGCAACATATGCCGAACTGGCTAATGTTGACCCGGCAGGACAAGCAAAGTTACCTAATGGTAATGGCATTTGCAGGCTTAACGGAAAGCGCTTGGCCAAATTGAGAATTGATCTTTGCGGGACCAAGGGACCGAGGACCAACGTCATAGCCGGTCTATTCGACCCCGCGCCCGATCACCTGCTGGAGCTGTCGGTTAGATACAATTCACCTGTCTGTGACTGGGATGCAATGTTCTGTTCTCTGAGTCGCCAGGCGCGGATAGAGCTGGAATGCGGAGGTGACTATGACGATATCACGGTGCCGGCAGCAGGCGTTTCCATCCTCAAAGACCCATCGGCAACAATTGCCCTCAAGTCTTCCGGAGATATCAAAGATCTCTGCATCGGACATATAGATACCGGCGATGGGGGATCAAAGAACCGAGCTCCCCTCGGCGGCTTTATAACTGCGCATAAATCAACGCTGGTGAACCTCGACATGTCGTCCTTGCGTCGGGGAGAGTTCCTCTGGCATGAGCTGTTTTCTGGTGTTTTTCCGTTTCTAAAAGTACTGAGCGTATCCTGTCTTCTGTGGCAGGGCAAACGGAGGAAAGGGGCGTCGTTTCCGAGCCTTATCGAGCTCAATGTTGCATATTTTACGTGCCGTGACGCCGCTTTCTACATCCCCGAAAGCAATGTCCTTCCTGAGTCGCTTTTGGAAGACCTGCTGCTTGATTTTGTATCCGGGAGCCCCAGTCTGTGCAATGTCCTGCTGCTTGTGGAGCCAGGGATACACGTTATCACTCCTGCCAGGCAGCGATGGGTGGCGCAAATCGCCCAGTCGTGTTACACGGTTGATTGTCGGCATTTCAGCGGATAAAAATATACTATGAGGAAGCTACTCTACATATTTGTCGGCGTTGAGAATCAGCTGGTGGTAGAATACAACCCCTTCAACATGGGTATCAAGAGAAACGTGCTCATCAATGGTGTGGATGTTGAACGAGCGGTCTTCTCGAGATGGTGAGAATCGGAAGATATGGTCGGTGAGTGGCCAGTAGTGCTTCGTGTCGGTATTACCGGTCATGATGCCTGGAGCAACAATAACCCTCTCGTCACCGCCAAAGTCCTCAAACACGTGTCGAATGGTGCCACCAAGCAGGTCCCAGATGTTACCCTCGCTTGGAGAAACCGGGGCCGGCTCAAGCGCTGGGTCGGCCTCAATCTTGAAGATACCAATCGAGCTGTCGCCGCCCTCGAGCTTTTCGCCAAACGCCTCAACAGCCATGTTGTACTTCTTGGCGAATTTTGCGACCTGGGCGGTGGTCTTGTCCTTGATGGTCTGCGAGGTCTCGCCAATGGCGATTCGGTGGTCGACCATGACATAGACATTCTCCGGGAGCGCATTGATCTTAATGCCGCCGTGGATGATATCAGCGGCCTGACTGGTCTGCATGAGGTACTTGACGCCGTTGCTCAGACCGCTAAAGTACTTGGCCACTCTCTTTCGCGCCTTGCTGCTGCCGTCCATTCGCCCAATGAGGTTTCGAATCTTCTTGGGCAGGGTAGAGTCTGGCGACGCGGCCACGCACTTGAGCTGCTGGTAGTATGGGTTTTCTGGCTTGAGAGCGTTCTCATACTGGTCATCTTCGAGCTCGGCGATGAGTCGGGACAGGATACCGATGGAGGTGTGGTCTGGTGGGGCAGACGAGTGACCGCCTGGCGAAGTCAGGGTGATCTTGACCTCAATGTTGCCCTTCTCTCCAGTGGCCACTGCGGCGATCTTGGCCCCGTGGCTCTCCTTGTACTGGTCGCCCTCGTCTACGATCATGAGAACAGACTTGTCGCCATACCGCTCGTACAGGTGCTGGCCCATGTAGCGAGCAGTCTGGGGGCCTCCGCTCTCCTCATCGGCGCCGAGAGCAAAAACAATGGTTCGCTTGGGGCTGAAACCCTTTTCGAAAAGCGCCGTAAGCGCCTCGAGAATGCCAATTGCAGAGTTCTTGCAGTCGCTAGTGCCCCGACCCCACACGTACTCGCCGTCAAAGTAGCCCGAGTATGGCGGATGGGTCCACCAGTCGTACGTCTGCGGCGGGACTGGCACCACATCGCGGTGGGCCATGAGAACCAATGGCTTGAGGCTCGAGTCCGAGCCTTCAAAAGTGTAGATGAGGCCGTGGGTGTTGATGTGCTCCACCTTTGCGTGCTCGTAAATCTGCGGGAAGGTTGACTCAAGGTATTTTTCGTATTCAAAGAATACGTTCCATCGTGGGTCGTCGCCTGGGGCGCCCATGTCGTCGAATCCCTCGGTGGGGATGCGAACAGCTCCAGCGTAGACCTCCAGAGACTGGTTCTTGAACGCATCGCTCCGGAAATGGTCGAGGCCGTAGAATTGGTCTGCCTCAGGCGCGATTTTGGGCATTGTCACGCATCCGGCCTGTACGTTCTCCTTCCAGGCGCTGAAATCGGGGTCGACTTTGTCAAATGTCCAGTACAGGGTCAGCACCAGGGCCGACAGCATGCACGCGGCGTACAGCATTTTTCCAATTGCTCTTGAACGCGTAGAGTAGGGGGAGAATCGCCTAGCGGGACCTTTTTATGCTATTAGGTCCCATCGGCATCCGATAACGCCGTCCACTGTACCATGCGCCGTGCTATCGATAGCGTACATAATACCGTCGGATTGGCAGTGCGTAATCGCCAATTGTGGAGAATATTATTGTACTTTTTGCTGCATAATTTGCAGATAGCCCCAATATCAGTTGCAAGCTTTAAACCATTTGCAGATAGGCGAAGGGCCTCAATATCTTTTTTCTATGTCTGAGGGATGAAAATATGTATGCAAATTACACAATTGAATGGGATTTCTTACCGTTTTCATAACCGCAACCTCTCTTGTTTCGATTTTAGTCATTATTAGGGAGGAGGAGGGAGTGGAAAAGGAGTAGGGGGAGGGGAAGAAGGAACGAGGCACGCGTCAAAAATTTCGTTACGGGTGAATTTGTTACAGGTGAATTTGTTACAGGTGCGTGGTTACGCTTACTAATCTCATTCGGGGGAGTTTAAAGGTACCCATCAGTTAAATCATTTGCAGATAGGCGAAGACCTGAGCCACCCTATCAGTTGCAAGCATTAAAGTGTATAAAGGTAGGCACAAATGGTGACATCAAAATCGTTATAAATAATATACAAAGCCGTAAAATCGTAAACTATCGTCTATGCTCGTTGTCTAAACATGGCCGAGGCAATGGCCGGCCCCAAAAGAGACCCGTCGCCCGCAGGAGCCAGCGTCAGCTCCCGGCTCCTCGGCCGCCCCAGCAAATGCAGGTACTCCTGGCATCGCTCTCTAAACTTGGGGAACCGCTCAATCACAGTCCCGTTGTACGCAATGGTGCACCGCGCATAGTCCTCGGGCAGGATCTGCGCCAGCGCCACCAGCGACGCCGCCGTCAGCGCCGCCGACCGCGTCGAAATAGCGACAAAAATAGAACATATCTTGTCAAGGTCCGCGTCATCGAGCTCGGCGCCCGGGTGCGCATCGACAAACGCCTTGCGCGCGAGATCAAGCCGCCCATTGTAGAAATGCTCCTCCACGTCCGACACGACCCGTGACTCGAGGCCGTACGGCCGGTCGAGCCCCTTGGGGAGCGCCCCCCGGCACAGCTCGCCGTTCTTGACCAAGTCCCGCAGAATTAGCCGGCACATTTCGCCAATGTAGCGCCCCGACACCTTGCACTCGAGCGGCTGGAACCCGGGGCGCTCGTTGTTGGCGTCGAGCTCCACGTCCCAGCGCGTGTCGGGGATGATGCCCGTGCCGACCATGGAGATCTCCGTGTTGACAAGGGTCGATGCCGCGCCGTTGAGGAAAAGCCCGTCCGTCTTGCCGTTCATGAGCGAGATGGGCATGAGCGCGCAGGCGTTAATGCCCGTGCCGAGGATGAGCGACATGCGCGTCGAGTTGGTGGCGTAGGCGTGCGAGATGAGCGACGCCGTCGTGTCGTTGACAATGGCCGTGATCTTGATGCGGATGCCGAGCTCGCGGGCGGCCTTTTCAAACGAGTCCTTGAGGTCCCACCCGGCGATCTCGTCGGCGACAGTGTACCCCTTGCCCATCATCTCAATCTGGCCGCGCTCGACCGTCGTCTGGATGAACGGGAAGCTCCACGAGAGGCCCGTGACGAGCTCGGCGCCGGCCTCGACCCAGCCCTCGGCGACAGCGCAGTCAATGGCGTCCTTGATCTTGGACGCGATCCACCGGAAAAACGCGCGGCCCGACAGCCGCTTCGTGTCGTCCGACACGGGGTGGCTCACCTTGTACTTGACCGTGGCGGGCTCGGCCGAGTCGGCTCCGCAGAGCTGGACAAAGGCAACGCGCGCCGTCGAGCCGCCGAGGTCGACCGACAAAAATGACCCCGTCTCGCTGCCTGTCGGGAGCGCGTTGACGCACGACGGCAGCATGCAGGGCGCCGAGCAGTCGGCGAGCTTGGAGCGCATGAATTGCGAGAGCCGGTCGGCGGCGTCGTTGAGGAACGGCGTCGCGCAGCTCTGCGAGAGCGTGTGCAGGTCGCTCGAGAGCGGCGAGGTCGCCGATGCGGCTCCGGCCGTCTCCTGGACGGCGCGCGCCGTCATGTCGGAGACCTTGTCTTCCTCGGGCGACAAAGGCGCCGCGTAGATTGAAGTCGTCGGCATGCTCGTCGAAGTCGCTGGCACCGTGGTCGAAGTCGTCCCGTCCACCGTCTGGCGGGAGCCAACAGTAATCTTGCTCATTTTATAATATTACACCAGCCAAAGCTTGTTTCTACCAATAGCAATGGTAATCCGCCGTCTTCTCCAAGAGTCTAAAAGCGAGAGAGAGCCGTGTGGCAGTTCCGTAAAGCGAGAGTGCCTTCTTTCTCAATAGTTGGGCGTTTCTAACAGAGCGAGTGGTGGGTCTGCTCTCTTTGGAGGGGGTATTTGCGATATGCTTTTGGCAAACGAAGGTATGGAAAAAGTAGAGGGATGCTGGTAAATATAAGGAAGGGAAAAGTCTGCGTGATTGGGGGGGGGATGTAAAAACCGCGTGTCGTATTGGCGTTGGCTAAGGATACCCCGAGCTGGACTGTTACCTTAAACTTACGTTATCGCTTCCCCCCTTTTTTAGCTGGAGACAACCGTCCATGTAGCACCCGCTTCAAAATGTATGTTGTAGTAGTAGCACGGTAGTATTAACGCCATGTATTTCCTGGGCCGCTACGGGGGCCTCAGCGTAGTATCGCCGCAGCTGCACTGTGCCCCCAGTGTAGCATAGCGCGGGGGTTTCCCCCAAAGCCTTTTTTGCCCAGGCAGCACCCTGTGTGACATTGCGCGCGCACGCCGCTGCCGCCTGCCCGTGGCCCCGGAAAATTAGAGTTTTTCCGATGCCCATCTTATGCAACACGCTACAGTGCAATTTCCCCAATCGCGGCACTACGCGAGATTGGCTGTTCTGAGCGATTATTCGGTACCGTTGTTGGACTGTACGTATTGAGTATTGCATTGAGTAATGTATATTCGGTATTCTGTAGTTGCATTAGGCAGTTGGCAGTTGGTATTTGGTATTTGGTAATTGGCTGCGTTTTATTGGGGCCGCGGAAAGCGGTACAGCCGCCGTTAATATCCAATGCAGTGTACGTAGCCTACGTAATCGACGCTTGGCCTGTACCTGTACAGTAGTAGTACATCTACAGTTCTGTACTGCAGGGGTTGTACCGTTAGATGGTCGTATTGGCTACCGTTTGATGGCCATGGTGGTTACTGTCTCGGTTGCAAATGACTCGCTTTACCCGATTTCGCATCTACTACCGGTACTACATTATGAGCCTTGTAGCGTAACTCCATACATGTATTAGATGGCGTTACTCCAGATGTTGGAACATGGATTTTACGGGGTAATGTTGATAGCGTCGCTCCGCATTAAATATCGGGCTGACATAGGGGTACATGGAGAGTAGTCACATGTAGCATGCAGTTACAGATATCTCACAGGTACAGATATCCTACAGGTACAGATACCACAATTATATCGTACAATGATATCGTACAATGATATCGTAGTCATTTCGAAACGAGAATAAATATATAGCCTAAAAAGACCACTGAGACTCTGGATTCGTAAACGATATGTATCGCCGCCACAGATTGAACCCATTGTCGCGGTAGACCGCGGCCTGGCGATCCGTAACCCCGTCAATAACACACCGGTCAAAGCCCTGGAGCTTGAACTGCCGCACCCCGCACCCAACCAGCCCCAGCGTAAACACATTAGTGAGGTCCTTGTACTCGGGATCCGTCGCAATGCCGCACAGTCCGCCTATTCGCGCGTCCTCAAACTCCAATATCCACGGCATGAGCCCGGCCAGCGGCGACGATCGCGTGAACAATATAATCGACCCCACCATCGTCTTCTTCACGGGGTCAATGGCTATTATTATCTTGCCGCTGTGCCGCGCCTGCTCATACAGCTCATACATGCCTGGCGTCCCGTCGTAATACGTAGAAATAAGATCAAGCACGTCATCCATGCGCGAGTCGTCCGGCTGACATATGTCAAACCGAATGCCAATGAGCTCTAGCTCAGATATGAGCTTTTTAGTAGGCGACCATCGCTGGAGGTCCGTCAGCAGCACAATGTTGTGCACCGTAATCCGCGGGCGCTGTGCGCCAGGGCCGTAGTCTATCGGCGACGCAGACTCGGCACGAGAGGCTACCGCGTCACGAGACTTCTTCATCATCGACTGCGCCTCTGGAATGTCAATGTCCCATCCCGACTGCTTGAACCACTGCAGACTCGCCGTCGTGTTGTTGAACGGCACGTTCAAGTCGAATGGAATGCCCTCAAAGAATGCCGGCATAATCCCACCGAGCTGAACGTAGTCCACCTTGCGCTCGTGGATGAGGTACTTGACTGCCCGGTCGTGCAAGCTGCGGCCAATCTGCATGCCTCGCCGCGACGGCTCGACAAATATCATAGCAATGCACCCAACATTGCTTCGCGGGTATACCCACGTAGCGCAGAACCCGTAGAGGTTGTTAGTACTAGAATTGCGCACAATGAAATGAGTCTGCGAAGACTCCGTTTGCGCCGGGGTCGCTGTTCCAGACTTTTGCTTCTCGTCGCCGTTTTCAGTCTTATCGCCATTGTTAGTATTAGTGCCTGAACCAGGATCGTTATTATCGCTGTTCTTGCCGTTGCTCATCGGGAATCTAAGCATCTTAAACGCCTCCAGGCCTGGGCCCAGCCGCCGGTCAGGGAAACAGTTCTCCCATAGCGTCTGCAGGCGCTTCATGTCACGCTCAGAGTTCCACTTCTCCACGAGCCATCTGCTTCGCGACGAACGCTGCGTCTTTTCGCCCATTAGGCTTCGCGACCGTTGGTACAGCCCCGAACCTGGGAATGTGCCCTTTGCAGGAAGGAGACCAAACAGCACCCGCGCACAAGCGTCCAACGCCTCAAACGTAAACTCATAGATGCACACATATGTACCGACACCACGGTCGAGAGCCAAATCGTAAGGCGAGGAGGCTGCCACGGCAATCAGCGGCTTGCGCTGCTGCGTGCAAATGACGCTGACATGCTTAGTGAACCCAACCTGGTACATGTTACGGTTCGCGTCTGCAGTAACCACAATGACCGCTTTGGCTCGCTCAACGAGGCCGTCATGAAGATTGGTCAGACCGTTGGCCGTGTAGGATGCATGCAGAACCTTGCCTCCATGGATCTTAGCAATGGACTTGCCAAAGTCCTGGAAGACCGTTTCACCCAGTAACAGATGCTCAACCTCTCTCGAGTGTTTTGTCGTAATGATAGGCGTTACCAGCGGCGTCAGTAGTAATATGTCAGAGTCCGGCTCAATAGTCATCGGCAGAGGAATGTTCTTGGCGTGGTCCCTCAACACAGTGACAGAGTTTTCGTAAGCCAACTTGGACAGCATACTGTGCTGCTCCTTGAGCTTTGCTAGGTGTGACAGCGGGGGCGGATTGAGCGTCTCTTGCCAATTAGTGCGCTTCCGCTTGGCACTCGCAACCCGTTCTGCAGACTTGAATATGCTCTCGTCGTCAATAATGCCGTTTTGGACTGCTCCAAAAATGCCGGAAATGGCCTCCTTTTGCAGCCGGAACGAGGAGCAGACGAGAATAATATCACACCCAGCCGTCGCAGCCATCACAGCGCCCTGCCGGACACCGACGTTTTCGTACAGAGCGTCCATCTCGAGGCACTCACTGAGAATCACCCCCTCGTAGCCAATGTCTTCCCGCAAAAGCTCCTTGGTGACTCTTTCACTCAAGCAGGCGTGCATCTCGCTCGTAGCAATTTTGGGCAGCGCGCAGCCACCAACCATGATCGCGTCGAGCTTGTCTTTACTCAGCTGGCGGAATGGTATCAGCGAAGCTGTCTCGAGCTGTTCTATCGACTCGGAGACGATGGGCAGACCGAGAATTGAGTCTACCGTCGCGCCGCCGTAGCCAGGGAAATGCTTGCCGCAACACACCAAATTCGCAGACGAATACCCCTGGAAAAACGCCTGGCCGTACTTGGTCACCTCCTGGGGGTCGTCGCCCATGGTCCGCACGCCCAGGAGCCGGTTTGCCGAGTTAGTCAGCACGTCCAGGACGGGGCCAAACAGCCAATTAATGCCCAGGCTCTTGAGCTCGAGCCCTGTCGCGTGGGCCACGTCGCGCGCCAAGTCGGTCGACTTTGTCGCCACGATCGCCATGGGGCCAGGGAACTGCGAAATGTACTTTTCGTCGTGCAGGTTGTTGAGCATGCCGTTCTCCTGATCTATGCCAATGAGCAGCGGGTACTCGTGGCCGGCGTCGTGGGCGATCTTCTGGAGGTCGTAGATGAGCTGCCGCGTGCTCTCTGCGTCCTTGAGGTTCTTCACAGAGAGGATAATCGACCCAATGTGGTACTTTTCAATGAGCTCTTTAATCTCCGGCGTCACCTTGTACCCGCTGAAACCGGTCATGAACATCTGGCCGATCGCCTTATGCAGCGGCGTGAGCACTTCAGGCGGCTCGAAATCCATTTTCTATTCAAATATCCTTCGTCGTCGTCCTAGCGCTCCACCCACCAGTCTTGCCGCCTATTTGCCTGGTATTGTATACGGCCCCAAATCAGTGCTTACCCCGGCTGATTTTTTGCACCTTTTGGTTGGGAGATTCTGGGGGGGGCTATTGGTAAGGGCTGAGTAAGCAAAGAGGCGACAATGCGACTTTTTTTGCTTTTGCTGCATCTGTGGAATGAATGTCGGAATGCTGCAGATAAACGCCGCACGATGCGCACGAAGCTCGGTAATTGCAACACATCAACAAAAACCGCAGCGACCCGGCGAATTCGGAGGAGGAATGTAGGCCCGGGGTAGATTTCCGGCGAAAAAGCCGGTCGAGAATAGGCGGACCCGTGGGGAAATACAAACTCTTGGACTTGAGAAAAAGCTTGTCGGGTGGAAAAATAAATTACCAGGGCCACCTATGCTTCAAGCATTGTCTCCATCCCTCCCCCCTTGGAGATACGTAGAGCTACAGTAGAACCGAGAAAAAAAATTAGGGTGGTAATGGCAAGTTGTACCAAAAGTTTGTGGTACTACGGTAGATTTGTAGCGGTAGTAGCGCTTATAGGTTGTGTAAGGCTTGGCCCCTCCCATCTCCAGGTCTCGGTACTGTCTCCCAACGTTACATTGGGCGTGCGCGCGCGACGTCACAATAGAAAATCATAGTAGCGTCTGACTCGGCACGTATGCCCGGTACAGTACAACGGTAGACTGCTGGAGAAGGCGGAAAATGGATGGGAAAGAATAGCAGTTTGGCGCCAAGATGACAATTGCAAGCGGCTCAATCACCAAAAGAATGCCCGAATCCGCATTCTTTAAAAGCTTTTAAAAAGTGATCTGCCATTGGCATTTGTGTTAGACCATTGATCTTCGCACAACTCGTGCCCAACTGGTTGGGTTGGGCTGATGAACGGGATGGAAGGTCCTATTGTTTCACGTAACTTATCAATGCTACCTTCGCCCGCAAAAGCAGGGCATGTCACCTTGAGGCACATCTCAATGCTCCTCTACAACGGCATGAACCAGTGGATCACTGGCGATAAAATTGCCGTAAATGAAGGAGTGCTGAAAAAGAAATACATGCCCATTATATATATACCTTTGGGGGGCCGAAACTGCCCCGGCCATATAGCCTTTATCTAGAACAATCCTATACCCATTAAGCTCTTTATACTTAAGCTCTATATCGGCTGTGTAGATTTTGATTACTAAAAAGGCCATACCATAACCCATCTCTTCCATCAGACTAAATATACCAATAATGCGAGGCGACATTTCGATAGATCTCTCTCGAGTCTCTTCCTCCGAGAGCGAAAGCGACATCTCGGCTCTGTTGCAGAATTCGGCCCTCAACTCGCCCATCTCGGCCATCTCTGAAAGCTCCTTCTCGCATATCAACACTTACCCATACCTTCACTTTGTCAATGCCACCCTCTGCGAAGCCGGTGAGCTTTTCCCAGACTCGGATCTCTGGGTAGACACCCTCAGCGGTAAGATCATTGATCCGCCTACTCCGGTGCCCCAGAACGTCCAGACCATAGATCTCGAGGGCGCCATCTTGTCCCCGGGCTTCCTCGACGTCCAGCTCAACGGTGCATTCGGCTTTGACTTTTCTGACGACAAGTTTGGCGACGGTTCTGCCGAGGCCTTCAAGGCCGGCCTCGCTAACGTTTCGCGAAAGCTCGTAAAGACCGGTGTTACCTCTTTCTGCCCAACCCTTCCGTCTACCTTCAAGCACGTCTACCACAAGGTTCTGCCACTCCTCAAGGCGGAGCGAATCAACACTGGTGCTGAGAACCTCGGCGTGCATCTCGAAGGACCTTTCCTCTCTCCCCAAAAGCCGGGCTGCCACCCCCAGGATGCCATTAAAACTGCTCCTAACCGAATTGGCGACTTTTACGATGTCTACGGCGAAGATAACCTTAAGACTGCTCGTATGATCACAGTTGCCGCGGAGCAGGAAGGCGTCATGGAGTCAATTAGCGATCTGGCTGATTTGGGCGTTACCGTGTGCCTCGGCCACTCCGTTCTCAAGTACGCTGGTGGTTGTGAAGCGGTCCGAAATGGTGCCACGATGGTGACCCACGTTTACAATGCTATGAAGCAGCCACACCACCGTGAAATGGGCCTGTTTGGCCTTCTTGGTGCTAGCGATAAGGACCTCACCGAGACCCGATCAGAGCCCCCAACCTCGGTTATCCACGAGCGACCATTCTTTGGCATCATCGTCGACGGCATCCACGTGCACCCAAGCGGTGTCAAGATCGCATACAACTCGTATCCAGAGGGCTGTGTCTTGGTCACTGATGCCATGGCTCCAATGGGTTTGCCGTCGGGCACGTACCCATGGTCCACTCAGACTATTGTCAAGCAGGGCCTCAAGCTCTTCCTTAACGGTACTGACACAATTGCTGGTTCTGCTGTCGAGATGGACATTTCCGTGCGAAACCTCATGAACTGGGTCGGTATTTCCCTCGCTGAGGCCATTAAGACCTGTACTTACAACGCTGCCAAGTCCATTGGTGTGCTTGGTACTAAGGGTACTCTCAAGACTGGTGGTGATGCCGACCTTTGTGTCCTGGACAGCGCTGGCAAGGTTAAGCAGGTTTACAAGCTTGGTTGCAAGGTGTTCCAAGCCACCAAGAAGCCTTAAACCAATGTGCCTAAGGTTGCATCAGTATATTATTTATTTTAACTTGCTATAGAAAAAAAATCATGTATGTAATGTGTTATAGAGTGACTAAATGTCAAATGAAATAATGAATTATCAGCGTTTGCTGCGTACACCATTTATCCTGGACGTCAATTGATCAATTTGATATACTCCTGGTACTTTATCCGCGACTTGTCGCCCTCGTACCTCTCAACAGTGATATCCTTGAGTTGATCAAACGACCGCACTCTCAGCCCAGCCTTGCGCGCCAAATGAACCAACGTCGTCTCCTTATCCCACCCCTGCTCAGAAGCGACATCCGGAAGGAACGTCGCATTAAGATGGGGCTTGCCGAATTCTGCAATGATGCCGTGCTCACCAATATTCCAGTCCATCGGATCCTCTATCTTTTCAAAATCTCGAAGAATAGTGACACAGCACTCTAAATCTTCAAGCTCTGACACCTCAATTGGATCAAAACGCGTGTCGTTCAAAGCGCTGCCCTCAAAATTGACCTGTCAGTGATTCCTTCCCCATCATTTACAAGCTACTTACGCCACAATCGAGAACTGCTTCAGCCCATCCTCCAAGTCTAGCTCCCGGAACGTTCCAATGCACCCACGCAGCTCGTATTCCTTCCCCTCCTTAATATTCCATGTCACAAACAGTGGGTACCGCCTTCCTACCCTGACATTTTCGTCGTAGTCGTTGAGCACTTTCTGAAAGTACGCCAAACTATGTGGCTGAGTTTTCTTCAGCCGGCTGTACAATACGTCAAAAGTATACGCCGCAAATGCCGATACCTTGCTCATTGTGGCTCTGTCTACTATTACTGGTCCCACTGCCTACGGATAGAGCTGGATGGGTGTAGGAAGCCACCACCGCTGCTGCCGATAAGATAACCGTGCATGCCCTCCCCGCATACGTAATTAACTTGACTATACAACAAAGCCGCACAATTTGCGGCTAAAATGACTCAAAGTTGCATCCGCTTGGACTTTATCAAACCACAAGATTGATATTTATTTCGCACATGATATGGTAATTCGCACATGCTATGGTCAACGTATGGAGTGACAGCATCCCTCTTATCGCACCCAGCCTGATGGTAATTGATGGTAATTGGTAATACTATGGGCAATTCGTGGCGGAGGCCGATTTGCGACGGCTCGGACCGCCGGTTCCGGGGCTACAGGAAAAGCTACACGGGTTAAAAAAATCCCACATTAGTAATTTCGTGCGTGGATCGCATCTTATATGCAGATTGGACTCTACTTGTGGTTGTGCGGTGAGACTCGATATATAAACGGGCTAGAATGATTTTTAATATTGCAAGAAACTTTGCCCTCCTTACAGGCTTCACACGAACTCTAACGATGGCTGCTACCCACGGACCCGTATCCCCTGAGCTCCAGGTTCCCACTGGAGCCGAGCTTGCTACTTTTGCCGCTGGATGCTTCTGGGGCACGGAACACATGTACCGACAGCACTTTGGCGAAGGCAAGGGCCTGATTGATGCCAAGGTCGGCTACACTGGCGGTAGCGTGGAGAACCCAGACTACCAGCAGGTCCGGACCAGCACTACCGGCCACGCCGAGGCTCTTCAGATCTCGTTCGACCCCAAGATTGTGTCCTATGAGACCTTGGTCGACTTTTTCTTCCGAATGCATGATCCCACCACTGCTGACCAGCAGGGCCCGGATGTTGGGCCTCAGTACCGGTCCGGCATCTTCACTCATTCCGATGAGCAGAGCAAGATTGCCCATTCAGTCAAGGACCGAATGGAGCGGACGTGGTACATCAACAAGATTGTGACCAAGATTGAGCCAATTGACACTTTCTGGGACGCCGAGACCTACCACCAGCTGTATCTGGACAAGAACCCGACCGGTTATGCCTGTCCATCGCACTTTTTGCGAACCAAGCCGGAGAAGATTGCTGAGAAGAGCGATCTTTAAACGTTATTTATTCAACGTTATTTATTATGTATCCAAACTAATTTGCCGCTTCAACAGTGCAACTTTTTACCTACAATTGGAGCTGAATTCACCAGCATGACATTTGAACATTACCGTAGTACCAGGTGTAGTGCTATTTTGCATCCATCAATAATATTGTAAGATTTCTTTTAGCTAGAATTTGCAATGGGCTTTACAGCCGACGACGGTTTAAAAGCTAGGGTACACTCGTAATACTGAACGATGCAAAAGAAAAATAGAACCACACAGTGTGGCCAAGTTGATGAGACTACATTGAGCTAATTCAATCTTAACAATATATACATACTGCCACTAGCAGAAGATCAGGTACAAAAATTAGTGCTAACGGGGTCTGTAATGGTGGTGAAATTTGGTGAGGCTTGCCGTGACGGAAAAAGATTTTTTTTATCGCCAGTACATTTTGAAATTTTATCTTTCTCCGAGAAAGCACAAGACAAGCCAGTATCTAAAATGGCTGGTGAAAATGGAAGTGAAAAGGCTCCAAAGTCTGTCCTGCTGGCTGAGGATGGTGCCTTCCCCCGAGGCGGAGGGTCGGTTCTAACGCCGCTGGAGATCAAGCAGGCTGCGAACGAGGCTACCAAGGACGTTTTGTTCGGCGCTCCACAAAAGGACGAGTCTTCCAGCAAGAAGCGAAAGCGAAAGCCACAGAGAAAGCAGGAGAAGGCCACTGAGAAGAAGGAGGGCCCCAAGAAGGTCAAAATTGAGAGCCTGAGCTTCAAAACCGCCGTTCCAGGCGTCGTGGTGCTCGGTCAGATCAGCGAAGTCAACTCGCTCGATCTGGCAGTATCTCTGCCAAATAACCTCACTGGTTATGTCCCGATTACTAACATTTCGAAGCATTTGTCGCAATTGCTGGAGTCGGTCGAGAAGGCTGCCGAAAACGATAGCGATGACGAGGAGGAAATCGATCTGCCCGAGCTCACTGATCTGTTCAAGGTGGGCCAGTGGGTTCGAGCAGCGGTAGTGGCTAATGGTGTTGATGAGCCCCAGAAGAAGAACCAGAAGCCAAAGAAGAGAATTGAGCTGTCGATTGACCCCGAGACCGTAAACGAAAAGATCGACTCCGATGACTTGAAGCCGGGCATGGCTGTGCAGGGTGCGGTTAAGAGTGTAGAGGACCATGGTGCCATCATGACCATTGGCGCTAACGACGATGTTACAGGCTTCGTTTCCAAGAAGGAATTGCATCGAGCTGGCATTCAAACTGAGGAGCTCCAAAAGGGCCAGGTCTTGCTCCTCACGGTGTTGTCAAAGAGCTCCAATGGCCGAACGCTTACTCTCACAGCATCTCCCCTGGATAGAAAGGTGCCTGTGGTTGCTGCCCTGGCGTCCTCTGCGTCGCTTACGGCTGGTGTGCTTGTAGAGACTATTATTACTGAGGTACGATCGTCTGGCATTGTCGGTAAGGTGTTCGAGTTCGCAGAGGGGACTGTTGACCAGATCCACTCGGGCCTGCTCGAAAGTGGTAAGAAAGACATGGAGTCGCTGTACAAGGTGGGCGACACTGTCAAGGCCCGAGTCATTTGCACCTACTCCGATTCTGATCCAGTGAAGGTTGCCCTTTCCTTCTTGCCACATGTTGTTGGCCTTTCTGGCAGAGGCGAGAGTCCGCTAGCAAAGCTGCCTGTTGGAAGCATTGTCGATGCCAAGGTCGAGTTTGTCGAGCCACGATCGGGCCTCTATGTTTCTGTGGGGGACAAAAAGCATGGCTTTGTTCACATTTCGCGAGTCTCTTCCGACGAGCGAATCGAAGAGCTTTCGGCTGCTAACAAGGACTACTCAAGTGGTACTGTTCACAAGGCCCGAGTTCTGGGCTTCGCTAATGCTGATGGTCTCTTTGCACTCTCTATGGAGAAGGCCATCTTGGAGCAGAAGTACTTGCGAGCACAGGACGTACCAGTTGGTGACGTTGTATCTTGCAAAGTTGAGCGAATCATGCCACAGGGTGGTATTATCGTGAAGCTTTCTGAGGGTCTTGAAGCCATTGCTGATGAGAAGCACCTCAGCGATATTAAGCTCTCTCACCCAGAGAGAAAGTTTAAGCCAGGCATGAAGGTCAAGTGCAGAGTAAGTGATTTTATTTTTTTGTGCGAAATATCGGACGCTAACATTGTTATAGGTTCTTTCCGTGTCGGATCGAAAAATCAAGGTCACCTTGAAGAAGTCTCTTGTCAACTCGGAGGAAAAGATCATTACCTGCTGGGACGACATAGAGGTTGGTATGAAGACCCCTGGTGTGATTGCCTTTTTCAGGCCCCGTGGTGCTATCGTCGAATTCTTTGGCGGTATCAAGGGCTACCTCCCAGTAAGTGAGATTTCTGAGGCATTCGTTAAGGATCCAAAAGATCATCTTTCTCTTGGCCAGTCGATTGCTGTGTATGTTCGATCCGTCGAGCCTGAAGACCAGCGAATGTTGGTCTCCTGCCGAAGCCCAGCTAATGATACCACCCGTGCCCTCGAAGAGTTGGTCCCTGGCCAATCGGTTGTCTCTGCTGTGGTCACTGAAAAGACCAAGGAGGGAGTTGTTGTCACAGTTGAGCCACACGGTGTGAAGGGTGTTCTTCCAGCTGGTCACATCACTGACGAATCGAATGTTAAGAACAAAAAGGGTTTGAAGGATATCAAGGTCGGAAGCAAGCTGGACGGCCTTGTCGTTCTTGAGAAGGATAAGGGCAAAAAGTTCGTTACTCTTTCTGGCAAGAAGTCGCTAGTCGAGGACGCTCAGCAGAATACTCTACCATCCCAGCTCAGTGATATTCAGACCGGTGATCTCCTGCACGGTTTCGTCAAGAACATCACCGTCAAGGGGCTTTTCATTGCATTCGCCAATAACCTTGTCGGTCTTGCCCTAAAGCACGATCTG
The DNA here is from genome assembly GCA_030558835.1 of Blastobotrys illinoisensis. Classification (NCBI taxonomy): domain Eukaryota; kingdom Fungi; phylum Ascomycota; class Dipodascomycetes; order Dipodascales; family Trichomonascaceae; genus Blastobotrys; species Blastobotrys illinoisensis. Next base: position 119,641 of record JAKTQJ010000031.1, on the reverse strand, counting down.
CTCGAAGAGAAGGCTCTTGATGATCCGTCTACAAAGTACAGCATTTTCCAGTCTGTAACCTGCAGAGTTCTTGACGTCGACGACGCTCACCAGCGATTCCAGCTCACGCTCAAACTCGATAAGGGGAAGAAAGCAGCAGCGGCTAAGGAAGGTGAAAACGATGTCGTCAACCCAGTCGATCCAACCATTAAGAGCTTGGCCGACTATTCTCCAGGCCGAGTTACCAAGGCCAAGATTTTGGCTATCAAGGAAACCCAGATCAATGTTATCCTTGCTGATAACCGACAGGGCCGAATTGATGTATCTGAGGCATTTGACAGCTATAGCGATATCAAAGACCCGGTTAACCCACTGAAATCCAGCTTTGAAAAGGGCCAGGTTCTGGACGTCAAGGTAATTGGCTACCACGATGCTCGAAATCACCGATATCTTCCAATTTCGCACCGAAGCTCTACATACATCACTGTTGAGCTCAGCTGCAAGAAGTCTGATCTTAAGACCAAGAAGGCATACTCGCCACTTACCTACGATAATGTCAAGGTTGGCACTGAATGGCTGACTTTCGTCAACAATGTTACTCACGACTGTGCCTGGGTGAACCTTTCTCCTACTGTTCGAGGACGAATTCCTCTGCTGGATTTGACTGACGATGCTAGCGACCTGAGGAACTTTGCTCAGAGCTTCCCAATTGGCCGAGCGGTAAAGGCTCAAGTTGTTGAGGGCGGTGCCAGTGACATCCTTAAGCTCTCTGCTCGAAAGGCTGCGGGAACCCATATTAAGGACATCTCCGATATTAAGGAAGGCATGAAGGTGCCAGGTATTGTCGTCAAGGTTGCCGAGAACCGGGTTGTCGTGCGCATTGGTGACAATGTTTTGGGCACTGCTGGCCTTACCGATTTGGTTGATGAGTATATCGAAGAGCCTACTGAGAGCTTTGCGAACCACGAGTTGGTCCCAGTCCAGGTCATCAAGGTTGATAAGCCAAACAAGCGAGTGTACGTTTCGTTGAGAGATTCACTATTTGACAGCGACTCTGAAACTGTGGACAAGCACGTTACTAGTGTCAAGGATGTCTCCGTTGGAGATGTTATTCGAGGCTACGTTCTTAATGTTGCAGACAGTGGTCTGTTTGTTGGTCTTGGTAGGGATGTTACTGCTCGGGTTCAGATCAAGAACTTGAGTGACGCTTACCTGACCGACTGGAAGAAGTATTTCTCCGTCAACCAGCTTGTCGAGGGCAAAATCCTCAATATCCGAAAGGACGGCAAGATTGACATGACCCTGAAGGAAAGCGCTGTGCGCGGAACTGCTACGAGCAAGTCTGGCAAGGGTATCAGCGAGCTGGAGCAGGGTGAAATTCTTGATGGTATTGTCAAGCGGGTTGAGAGCTTTGGTGTGTTTGTCCGGCTTGACGGCACTGCCAACGTCAGTGGCTTGTGTCACCGATCCGAGGTTGCGGATATCCCAGTGGCAGACCTATCCAAGGTGTTTGCCGAAGGCGACAAGGTCAAGGTCAAGGTTCTTAGCATTGACTCTGACAAGAAACGAGTTTCTCTTGGCATGAAGAGCGCCTACTTCGATGACGGTGCTGAAGATAGTGGCATGGACATTGACGATGACGAGGACGACGAAGAGGAAGATTCCGACGATGACATGGCTGATGCTCTTGGAGATGGCAGCGACTCTGACTCTGACTCTGACTCTGGAGACGAGGAGGAACAGCCTGCCCGGCCAGCAAAGACTACTGAGGGCGGTCTCAGTGTTGGATTTGACTGGACTGGCAGTGCTCTGGATCAGACCGAAGCAATTGAGGCGCAGGATGGGAGTGAGTCCGACGATGACGACGAGCCAACCCGAAAGCGACGAAAGAAGAAGGCTCAGACCCTTGTCGAAGATAAGACTGCCAACATCGCGACCAAGACCCCAGAGACTCCACAGGACTTTGAGCGGCTGCTTATGGGCTCGCCCAACTCGTCTATTGTGTGGATGCAGTACATGTCTTTCCAGGCGCGCCTAAGCGAAATTGACAAGGCGCGAGAGATTGCTGAGCGGGCTCTCAAGACTATTGACTTCCGAGAGGAGCAGGAGAAGTTTAATATTTGGATGGCCTTGCTGAATTTGGAGACTGCTTTCGGCACTGAGGAGACTTTCGACGAGGTGCTTAAGCGGGCTCTCCAGCACAACGATCCGAAGGTGACCTACCTGCGACTGGTTGACAGTCTCGAGGCGGGCGGCCATGCAGATAAGGCGGAGAAGCACTTCTACATTGCTGCTAAGAAGTTTGGTGCTGAGGACCTTACTGTATACGAGCGGTTCTGTGCATTCCTGTTCCGGCACGAAAAGAGTACGACGGCCCGTGACATTCTGAGCCGAGCGCTACAGGCACTCCCCAAGAATGAGCACCGAATGATGATTTCCAAGTTCGCCCAATTGGAGTATGCTAACGGCGAGGCCGAGCAAGGGCGAACGCTGTTTGAGGGGCTCATCAGCTCATATCCGAAGCGGGTGGATCTCTGGAACGTGTATCTTGATCACGAGATGAAGTTCAATGACCGAGCCAGTGTGGAGCGGCTATTTGAGCGCCTTGTCTCTGGCAAGGAGGTCAAGCTCAACATGAAGAAGGCCAAATTCTTCTTTAAGAAGTGGCTTGAATACGAGGACAAGAATGGCGACGATAAATCACGAGACTACGTCAAGGCCAAGGCGGCCCAGTTCGTCGAGTCTCTCAAGAACGACGAGGAGTAATTAATTTAACGGCTAATATTACATTTGTATAGATTGAATTGTATGTTTTTGATTACTTGCTGCATCCGGCGGTTGTAGTGAAGGAGAATACAGTGTTGACAGCTGCTGGTGCGCCTATTCATATTACGCGATTGAGGCCCAACGTGTCTCACATAAGTATGTACACGCACGCCTATCCACGTAAGTCCAGGGTAGTCAATTAATACCAATGAGTCGTCTTCCTGCGGGAGTGACCGTTACCAGGAGAAGCGGTACAGTGCATATGTACGTAGTGTAGTACAAGCGATTTACCGCCGATTGAACAAAACGGGGGGATCCAAAGCCGAAATGATTTTCTGCAATCACCCGAGACAGGTTGAGGGAGAGGCTGGTGCGATACGAGGGGCATTCTTGAAATCGGGGACATCGTTCCGATTTAATTTATGTACCCCTGAGAACCATTACAATTGGTGGCACAGACTACGTAGAAGAAGGGGCTACAAACTATACAGTACGTAGTAGTACGGACCCTTTGAGGAGGTAGCATGGATGCCGCTTATCCCACAGAAGTGAATGCTCACATACATTTGTCAAGGATTGAATATGCTTGCAAGTACTGTACTCGCCATACATGCTTTGGTAGGTATAGGGTTACACGCGGGAGGTCCAATGTACTGGAGAGGCTACAAGCAGACCGGCATCGTTTCAAGAACTGCGGGAAGTGAAACGGGGGTGCATTTTAGGGGAAAGGGGGCCGACGCCCTGGGAATACCGGGCCTACCGACCACCGGGGATGGATCAACCGCTCGGTAGGAAGAAGGCTTCCATAATCCTGGCCGTAATAATACTTGAAGTCTAGAATATTATTTGCCGGTCGCCCTGGTGCCTGAATATGTGTAGAAATGAGGGGAAGTTGAAGAGGGCGAACAGCGCGTCCAGGGTGGAACTATATTCCCTGCTACATTTCATGCAACTAGTATGCTCTGCCACGCAACAGATAAGCTGTCAGGGATAGGATCTGTCAGTTGAGAGATCTGCGGCGTTACTAAGGCGATTGTGCTCCAAGATTAGATCAGTGGAGCCGAGGCAAGCCGGAGTGCCAAAATCACAAGGCAAGGAGTTTACAAGACCTTATTGTCTCTTAGAGCCACGGGCCACAGATGTTGTAAAAGCTTAATGAAAGTGGAGCTGACAAGAATGCAGAGGGAAATGAAATGCACCAGTCGGCTGGTGGAAAACATACGGGGGCAGCTTCACCTACAACCCACGTCCCCCCCCTTATGATTATCGCTGTGTAATATAGATTACAGGCCATGTGTAAGCTCTGAAAAGCCACACACTTGTATATGCGCGTTCAATGGCAGCGTGCTGTTAAGCTGCTGCGACGACCATCTACGCCCCATGGCTAAATGCACCTCCCTGCAATTGTCTTCTGAGGAGGAGAAAGAGCTTAACCTTCTTTGATACGTCAAAAAGCAATAGGCACCCCCAGGCTCGTGCTTTCCTCGAGCAGAGTATATATCCCATACGGCGTGCTGTTTTCCCACCCTCTCTCTGCAGACCTGTCAAAGTGCCCCTTATTTTTAATTTTTTTTTTCTCCTTCTCTTCGATTCCTTCTTTTTCTCTTCAATCATCCTTACGGCCTATTAAGGATTGCTAGGAACTATAGGGATTACACATTCTTGTTGGAGATCGGAAAATTTTAACGGCTATCCATTGTCGGCCTGGTGACGCTGTATTTCTCGGTAAACGGACAGCCTTATTTATACGACTGCCCTCGGACAGTTATTATTTCGATCGGTTATCAAACTCCTGGACCTGACGGGAAAATTCCGTCTCCATTGTTATACTGATTGTCGATATTATTTTTTAGGCCGATATTATTTGGTGGTGGTACGGTACTAACTCGCTGGACCCCCTGAGTTTTTTGGCACATTAACTATTTTGGACCCTCGGCCCCCTTTGATATATATAACCACAATGTCCCGGGAGGAACAGGAATCACAATTGGCATTGACAATGGGTCCAAACTCGACAGCCACCCCAAAGTCTAAGCCGGTGCCGTCGACCCCTGGGTCGTCCATTCCTAAACGCAAGACCAAGGTCTCAGACCTCATCTCGAGGTTATCCTCGTCGACAGCGTCCTCGCGGGCCAAGTACGAGGCAAACAAACAGCAGACCAAGCAGCAGGCGGTCGAGCAGTCGTCGCGATCGTCGCTGAGGTCCGTCTTCAAGCCCCGGAACTCTGGGTCCGCGGTTCCGCCGGGGCGGGTCAACAGGCATTCCCTGGCCAGCGTCACCGGCGCCTCGTCGATCCGCAATGGCCAGCCAGGTACCCAGCATGAGTCTGACAGGGCGGCCCGGAGGCACCGGCGGGTCGCTTCGGATGTGAGCGAGTCGTCTATATTCTTCCCCAAGATCACCTCCTCGCCGCCCCCGCCTCAGCCGCCCCAGCGCATGGTAAGCAGGCCCAAGCCGCGCCACAAGGGCTCCCCTGGCAGTGGCGGGTCGAGCAGAAACGTGTCTGCGAACAATTCGCCCGCCCTGAGCCAGGGGAGCGCTGTCGTTGCCCCGAGCGCAAATACCAGCCCCGGAACGCCCCACAGCCAACAATGGCAGCCGCATCACCATTCTCGAGGGGGCTCGGGCCAGCCCTCGGACGCATCGGCTCGGTCCGTGCACAATGTGCGGCCTCAGCCGCTTCCCAGGCCTGCGTCGCGCCAGCAGAGGATCAATGTGCGGCGTCCGAATTCGCGGATGGGCTCCAATTCGACCAACTCGCACCGGGTGCAGAGCCCGCGGGTAGATGAGCTCAAGACAAAGATTGCCGAGCTCGAGGAGGTTCTCAAGAACGAAAAGACGGAGCGGGACGCGGTGTTTTCACGGGTGGAGCAGGTTCGCGAGCTCGAGAGCCAATTGGCGCAGGAGCGCCACGAAAAGGAGTCCCTTGCCTCCAGGGTGCGGATCCTCGAGCAATTGACCAGCGTTGATGACAATAATGATGACGAAAAGAGCGATAATGATAACGAGAGCGAGAGGCGGTCGAGCGGGTCCATGAAGGCGTACTACGAAGCGCGGATCGGTGAGCTGGAGACAAGGATCCGGGAGATCCTCGAGGAAAAAGCTGCCAGCGCGTCGAACGACAGCGAGGTCGAGGCCAAGTTCACGAACCAGGTCCTGGAACTGCAGACGGAGATTAGCTTTTTGAGGGGCGACAATTCGGCGCTGAAAAAGGAGACCGAATACTACCAGGGCATTATGAAGACTCGGGATGACGAAATCCGCAAGCTCAAGAACAAGAAGCTGACGCTCGATGCAGACGTGGCTGACTTTAAGTCGAAGCTCGAGGTGGCCCAGAGCGGCGCCGTCGAGTGGCAGGGCAAGTTCCAGGCTCTCGAGAAGCAGCTGCAGACCAAGGACCAGGCGCTCACTGAAAAGATACTCCAGCTGGAGACGACAGCTACCAGTCTGCGGTCTGCGAACGACCGCGTGTGCGAGCTCGAGGCCAAGGCGAAGGAGGAAGAAGCGCAGATTGCACAGCTGACTGAGGAGAGCGAGCGGCTCAAGACAGAGCGGAGCGAGCTCCAGAAGCAGGTGCACGGGTTCCAGACCAGCCGGCGACACTTGGACAAGCAAATGGCTGCGCTCGAGCGTGACAATAGACGGGGTAAGCGGTTGATCACGGCGCTTGAAACGAGTCTTCAGGACCTGAAGATTTCGCTGGAGGAGAAGGCAATGGAGAACGATGAGCTCAACCGGTCCATCATGAAGGTGATGGAGCAGGCCAATGAGACGATTGAAGGTGCCAAGCGGTCCTCTATGGTGATTTCTTCGCCGCCGCTTACCCGCCAGAGCATGTCTGGAATTACCTCTCCAGTACCTATTCCCGAGTCTACTAGTACGAGCCCGCATATGGACAGCAAGCGGTCCTCCACGGCGTCTAGCAAGAGCGACCATTCGGTTATGAGTCGGCTAAGCGAGGTGTCCACGACGGGGACGCACTCGAACCGCAACTCTGCATCCAGCATGACTAGCAAGCCAATTGAAGCATAGACTTTTCTGTATATCTTGATTATTTATTCACTACATCTGGCATCTCACAAGGGGCTTGCCCCCTTGTTTTTTAATCAATTGACCACATCTTCAATGGGGGTTCAAGGGGGCTTGCCCCCTTGTCTTTTTTATCATATCTGCTACAATATTGCTCAATTAATCATATCTTCAACTTGTCTTTCAAAGCATTTCTACTACTATTGGTTACACTCTCCAATGTCTTTTTTATCATATCTGCTACAATATTGCACAATGATCATATCTTTAACGTGTCTTTCAAAGCATTTCTACTACTATTGATTACACTCCAATGGGGGTTCAAGGGTTGCCCCTACTTTTCATGAATCGTTTCAATTCCTCTAGATTAGTCTCACAGTGTGTGGCCAGAAGTATCACAGTAGCAGGCAATTGGGTAACCAATGTAGCATGGAGTACAGTTAAAGAATGTATGTAGAATAAATAATCTAAAGAGTCATAGCAAAGCAGCGGCCTCCACTGTTGTGGATTTCCGTCGCGTTTAATCGGAATCGCTTGTATGTCAGCTTGTCCTTGGACCCAGTGCTGCCACTGGAGGTCCGTCTATTAGTACTTGGCGACGCATTGCCAGGGCTCTGCACCGGCAAAAGAGCATAGGTCTCTGCACACCACTCATACCACACTTTCCTCCCATCGCTCATACGCCACAGAGAAATGTCAATCTCAGAATCGTCTGGAAGGGTCAGCGGCTGCGAAAGCGGGAACCAAATGGGGAACCACGACACCATGTCCTTGCTCTTGTGCTCCATCGTATCCGGCCGCGTCGAAAGCTGAATGTCCTTATAAAGCACTGCCTCGAAATAGCCGGCAATGCCGTGGACAATGCACTTGTGCGGGATGTAAAAGGTCTCCTTGCTCTCCCGCGTGTTGTGCTGGTTGTCTGTCACGGTCGAGGCAATTGGATGGCAAAATTTCCACGCCTGCTTGATCTCCGTGCTAATGAGATCCGCCTGGAAGAGCATGACAACGTACGGAGTGTGCAATGCCGGCACGACCGGCAGGGCCCCAGGGCGGCTAGCCCGAGCGGCATCCATTGGAGAGCCCGACCCACTGAGGCCAGACCCATACAGAACGCCGCCCCGCGATGTAGCCAAATTCCAGGCCTCGCTGTACAGTTTTGGCGACATTACTGGGGTGAAGTGGGCCGTGTAGCTCGAGGGTATCATCACCCCGTCAGCCGGGTCCAGCACATGTTGCACTCCGTCAAGGCATTCGGGCGAGAGCTCGTTGTCTGCGAACGAGCCGAGCAGCTCCGAGATGACAATGTTTACCTTTGTGTTGTCGGGCGGCGTCCACTTTCGCATGTCGCTGAGCACGACCCTGACGCTGTCGCCCCACTCCTCTCGCTGGCGCTTGAGCAGGTACACATAGGCGCTGGTGTTCTTCTCCACTGCGTAAACGGTGACGGAGCGGTCTGCGTTCGCGGCTGCCTTGAGCGCCCGGTCGACGATGGCGCCGCGGCCGGCGCCGACGACGGCCATGCAGAGGTGCTTGTGCGGCCGGTCGAGAATGGCATGGAAGATGGCCTTTTCGTACAGGTCGTACTTTACGGGGTCTTTTTCAAACACCTCGTACGTCGAGTTTTCGAGGTTGTCGATGAGCGGCTGCAGCGGCGCCTGGAGAAAGTCGTAGAACCCAGTCGCAAACTGCTCTGCGACGGTCGGGGCCGGCGCAATCTTGTGCAGGTGTCTAATGTAGAGCAGGAACGCCTGGTCTCCGCCTGCGAACAGCTGTGCCGCGTCTTTTTTCGAGGGGCTCGACATGTCCTGCGGAGCACCCGGACTGCCCCCCAGATTCTTATCCTCGAGGATGACAAACGTGTTCTTCTTAAAGAAGCGGAAGAGCATTGTCTGGGTCGACTTGGGCAGCACCGGGTAGCCCTTTGCATTGGACACAAACGCCCTCGAGGACACGACGAGCATTGTTACCGGCTCGGCGAACCACCGCGTCATAACGTGCAGTTTCGGCGGGATTTTGGGCACCTGCAGCGCCACAGAGAGGTTCGGCGCGTAGTTGCAAATGGTCCGTATTGTGTTCCACACCTCCCATATGCTCAGCGGGTCTTGCGGCGGGACGGCAACGCCCTGCGCATTGACCGTGTAGTCCTCGTTGAACGGCAGGTGAACGACAATCTGCAGAAACGGGGACTGTGCGAGCAGCTTGGAGACGGCGTGGGCGTACTGGGCCACGTTGGTGCGCCTTTTGGGCCCGGCAATCATGACATAGGGCAGCCCGCAGAACGCCGCGTACGTGAGCTCGTGCTCGAGGACCTGGAGCGAGAGGTTTGCCACGCGCGCGCTCTTCGAGTCGATCTCGACCCAGGGCGAGGCGAGCGCAATTGAGTTGCTGACGTGGGGCCCTGGGTGGAGAACGACGTCGTTCTCGCCCGGCGGCGGCACCAGGGCCTCGGCCGCCCCGCCGCCAGCGGGCTTTGGGGGTAGCGCGCCAACCCCGGGAGAGGGCGCATCGCGCGAATTGAACATGCCCGACGACGCCTGGTGGAGGTTTGGGCTCGAGTTGTTGTTTTGGGCGAGCTCGAGCTCGTGGAAGATGCCCTGGATACGCTTGCGGTAGCTGCGCGAGGTGATGCGGCAGGTAATCATGTCGTAGCCCTCCGAGAGCGCCGCGTAGACGGCCAGCTCGTCGGACTCGCCGTTGGGCGCAGGGAGGTTGAGCCCGACGAACAGCGGCGTTGCTGGCGCTGCGGGCTGCTCGGGCTGGTCCGGTTCGCTGGGCATTTGTCAACAATTGTGCCCACAGTTTAATTCGCTTGACTCAGCGTTTTCCCTCCGCGCTTTATATTTTTTGTGTATCTACTATAATGCTATAATGGATGGTGGTGATACCCCTGTCTTCGCGGTCTATCGCGCGCGAAGGAATGTGTGTCCTCCGATTCACATCCGCCTGCGAGGAATGTGTACAGCGCACGGGATTTAATTTCGAAACGTACCAGGTACCTTGTACCTTTATTCGTTCATATTCATATCCGTTCATATCCATTCATATCCATATCCATATCCATTCATATCCATATCCATATCCATATCCATATCCATATCCATTCATATCCATGGGAGTCGAGACATATCCATGTACCGGTAGTCGTGTACCGCGAGATACAGGGGATCTGATTACGTCGATTGCTGGAATTTTCATGAGCCACTTTTGAGACAGACAATGGTATTAAACTACATGAATAGAAATCTTTCGGCTGTGAAAAAACGGCGCATGAATCTTTAAACTTTAACCAATGATCCAGAGAGTATTGGCTATGCATGCGGGTTATGGCATCATCTCGAACGGCTATTGCAAGCTTTGGTCTCTTACGGCTCAGATTAAAGTTTACAATATCGAGGTACGGCGATTTCCGACAAGGCGACAATTACATACGTCAAGACGACAATTTTATAAAACAAGGCGACAATTCTGTGCGACAAGACGACAATTCTATGCGACAATTACATGCGACAAGACGACAATTCTATGCGACAAGGCGACAATTCTATGCGACAATTACTTGCGACAAGGCGACAATTCTATGCGACAATTATATGCGACAAGACGACAAATATATGCGACAATTACATGCGACAAGACGACAATTCTATGCGACAATTACATGCGACAAGACGACAATTCTATGCGACAATTACATGCGACAAGGCGACAATTCTATGCGACAATTACATGCGACAAGACGACAATTATATGCGACAAGGCGACAATTATATGACAAGACGACAAATATATGAGAGAAGACGACAATTCTATGGGAAAAGACGACAATTGAGCGGCGAAAACAGAGCGCTAAACGACAAAGATACTACTGTAATACCGGCATTTGATAGTGGAGATCGCCGGCGAACGTGCCGATGAGCCATGAGGGGATACGAACCTCGGCATGACCGTTGGGAAAGTTGATAAACCGACACCAGCCCACGGGCGTACGGACTTTTCGCGTAGTACTTATTCGTAAACACTAGTAGCGGTGATGAGTGCGGTTATTCCAAAAATCACCCAGCTTTCGCCGCTGGTGACCCGAGTGCTCGGGTGTAACCCCGGCAAGTTTACGCTCCAGGGCACCAACACCTACCTCATCGGCTCGGGCAAGTCCCGCATTCTGCTCGACACGGGCGCCGGCGAGGTCGAGTACGCTGCCGTGCTCAGATCCTATCTCCAGACACAGGGCATCGAGATCTCGACCGTGCTGCTCTCGCACTGGCACCCGGACCACGTCCGCGGGCTCACCGACGTTGTCGAAATGTCGCCCGCGGCGCCCGAGATCTTCAAGTTCCCGCACGAAAACGACGCCGACATGCTCCGAGGAGTCGTGCCGACGCCGCTCCGGGACGAACAGGTCATCTCGACCGAAGACGGCTCGGCAACGCTCGTCGGGTACCACACGCCGGGCCACTCGGAGGACCACTTTGTGTTTTACCTCGTGCAGGAGAACGCCCTCTTCTCCGCGGACAACGTGCTTGGCGAGGGCTCCTCCGTGTTCGGCGACCTGCTCACCTACATGAAGTCGCTGCAGCGAATGCACGACCTGCCAGGGCTCCGGCACATGTACCCCGGCCACGGGCCGCTCATTGAGGACGGCCGCGAGCGCATCAAGAGCTACATGGAGCACCGCGTCCAGCGCGAGGCCCAGATCCTCGATCTGCTCCGCACCCGCGGCCCCGCGCTCTCGAGCGAGCAGCTCGTCGACATTCTGTACCCGGACCTCGCAGAGCACGTCAAGCCCCACGCCGAGCGGGGCATAAACCTCCACCTCGAGAAGCTCCAGGTCGAGCGCCGGGTGACGCTCCAGGACGGCTCCTGGAGGGCCGCCGCCAAGCTGTAGTACACCACAAGTATGCATTGAACATTGAATACACTACAAATATGCATTGAATACAAGTATGCATTGAATCTATCTATTATTATGACTTTGGGCGCTTGAACAGAAGAATATGCGGCTCGGGCGCTGCCTACGGTTAGCCAGGCTACTACTACATATGCTGGGGCGACAACGTACCGTGGGTCTCGTAATGCTCCCACCCGAGGCTCTGGGTGATGCCAAGTCCTCTCCACTCCTCCTCCATTAGAATCCTCAGCGTCCCCGTTTCGGTGTTGAAGTACTCTTTTGGGATCGCCTTGAGCATGTTCTTGGGCAATATGACATGTCTGCCGGTCAGCCCAACTGCCAGGCAAAAAAAATGAAACGGAACTTACCTGTACTCAAACTCGTCGTCCGAGTAGCTACGGCCCGGTGTCAGCGCGGCGACAAAACCGGGGGTGGGGTTCTACTTACCGAGTCGAATAGTGGATCTGATGCAAAAACTCCTCGAGCCGGGCCTTTTCGGCCATGGTTAGTCGTCGCGGGACCTGTCGCTTCTCCATCCTGCGGCTTACTTTGGTCGGTGGTGGATGCGTGTCGCTGGGTAAAGTGGGAGCAAAAACGCGTCCACGCGACACGCCAGCCGCGCGGTATATTGGCTCCCCCGTGAGACATGACGCACCGACCATATCACAGCCAATAAATTGAATTACATACAGCAAGAGGCCAAAGAATGGCCCATTGTTTATATGTGCAATGTAGAGAATAGTCATGCATGGATTGCGATAAAGCTCATGTCTGCCGTATACCCGGATTCTTACTCGTTAGAGTCGGTAGCACTTTGTTGTGGTAGTAACGGCCGATATACAGTTGGTATATGGTATTAGCTATAAACTTTAGATTGTGTTATTGTTATGAAGCCTATCGGCTCGCTTATTGACCTCTGCCGTAGCTTCTTCTTCTTCAACTTCCTCATTGAATTGGCATCACAGTCAGTATCGCCATCAGTTACGCCATTACCTATATCAACGAACTCTTTCGTAAGGAACATAATCATTCGGTAGTGCCGCAAGCAGCTAATTCCCCACAGACCATGCAGCGTCTACCGTCTGAATTGCAGTGCATCACCTTTTCGTACCTCAATATTACAGATGTGCACAGTTTCGAACTGGCCTGCCGGGCCTATAGTAACATGGTGACATCATTCCGCTGGATGGATCTAGAAGTTCAGCTAGGAGACTCTATCTTAGTCAAATCCCTTTCACAGCAAACGAGTAGACCATATCCATCCTTCGCCAAGCTAGAAAGGGATATCAAAAAAAATCACCTCCATATGCGGAAGCTGAGAATTGTGACCACTATGGGGTTTTTGGCCAGTCGATTTGCCAACCTGGTAAAAGTTGTCTACAGTGAGGCACCGGATTTGACTCTTGCGTTCTCTTTGAGTGGAATGGACGACAAGGTGCTAAAGGAGCTGTGGAAAGCCGATTTGGTACCTCCTCGCGATACTCGTTATACTGTCGAGCTGATTGGGTCACTTAACGGAAGGTATTTGACTTTTATACATCTACTCCTACCGATTAAGCGACTGTGGTCCGACGAAGGCAATCATGGTCTGCCCACTTTGGCAGATGTGGACGTAATAGAAGAGCGAATATGGCCGGAAATCCATGCACGTATTTGCATACATGAGTCGCTCAGACCACATCTGTTGGCTTCTCCAGGGCCTGGTCTATCGGAGAGTCTTCCTTTCGTCTACAGAAAAGCGTTCGCAGATTTAAGGTTGACCGTTCGTTCTTTTACAGAGTTCCAAACACTGCAGCAGCTTCTGCCAGATTGCGATAACCTTCAATACTTGTGCGTCTGGTTCTACAATCATTGGGTGAAAAGGGTGAACGGCAGTTACGTATTGGATCTGCCAAATTCAAACTCAGTCAAAACGCTCGCGGTCTATATGAAGCCAGGCGTGAAAATACCGGTAGTGCTGCGTTGCGACGGAGAGTTGGACAAGATGCAGCTCGACTTCAAAAATTTTTACGACAGAATGGAATTCAGGATTCAAAGCATAGGAACAGTTGAACTAAGCAATTGTCGCAAGAAGGTAAAGGAAAAGATAAGATCGTTGATCACCTTGCGGGCCCAAAATGTCGAGATGGACACTCGGGATGTCGAACTATTGGGTATTTTTCAGCCAGCAGCTCATAGCGTCATGAGGTAACGACCTACCTCCTACAGAGGCTGATCCTTTGCCGCGCGCAGCACCCAGGACTTGCACTGGTCCTTAGAGTGTCCTTTGCTTTGGTCTTTGACCTGGCCTTGGCCCTGTCATTTCGGCTTCCGGTTGCGGCACTTCCGCGAAGGGTGCCCGGACTTTCCACAGTGGTTGCATTTGGGTGGCGAGTACGGCAAGAGCTTTACTGCTCGAGTCATCTCCGCTAGCGGCATCGCCTTGACGTCCGGATGATAGATTTCGTGGATGCGGTTGCGTGTGCCTCTGGAAGCTGGGCTCCTTGCAAAAACATCTTGTGCTCCACTGAGCCTTTAAGATCCGGGACCAGCGCGGATAACTCGGCGAATTCGTGTGCATGACGTTCGAATTGAGGAGGGTCACGGCACTTCATCTTCCAGAGCCGATCTAACGCCTTGTCTACTTGATCATGGGAAGCTTTCGGTGGATGAAGCGCTTGGAATTCAGCGAACAACGTCTTACAACGTTTGGCCTTGTTTCTGAAAGCGCGCATTTTGAGGCTGTTCCAGACGCTTGCAAACGAGGTTTTCTCCGAACCCGCGAGTCGGTTTTGCAGCATGGCGAGTACCGAAATCTCAAGGTGACCGGCCGCCACACTGGCTTCCAGGATTTGGGCCGCTGCATCACACCGGATTTGGGTGCTACCTGACGACGTGATTAAAGTTGCCATCTTGAAGCGCTATCACGACCAGTGGCCTCATTACCATCAGGGGATGAACAGGACTTACGATACCATTAAACAGCACTACTACTGGTCCGGAATGAAACGTTTCGTGGAGAACTACGTGGACACTTGCCCGGCTTGTATGGCAAACGAAGTGCCTCGAGAAAGACTTTTCGGCCTGCTGAAGCCCTTGCCGCAACCTTCACAACCATTCGAATCAGTTTCGCTGGATTTCATCACGGATTTGCCCGAGTCGCAGGGTTTCGACTCCGTCCTGGTCATCGTGGACCGCTTCACCAAATGTGCCTTATTCATTCCGTGCACGAAGGATATTGACTCACCGGAGCGTTTCCAACATTTCACCCGCGTTTCAGAGCACCGTGCAACTTGGTGTCTGATCGCGAGCCCCAGTTCATTACGCAGTTCTGGAAACAGATCTGGAAAGTGTTAACGCTAAGCCGCTGCTTTCAACGAGTCATCATCCAGAGAACGATGGACAAACAGTCTCAGCCCACAATAACTGCTCCCCCCCCCCTTGCTTCGTCCAGCTGAGTTCACACAGAGCATTCAGCATAATTCGACAATTGGCACTTCTCCCATTGAGGCCTTATTCCATTTCACCTTATTCCATTTCAAGCCTACTACGGATTTCACTCTTCCTCCAGCCGAGACTCATCCAACCGTGGAGGCTGTCGCCCAGCAAATCGCCGCCTTGCGCGAGAGACTACACGAGAATTGGCGCAAAGCCAACAGCCAATACAGCTTCGGCATATGCTCGCTTAGCGCTCTGTCCTCTCACTGCCACGAATCAAATCCTAGAGTACATGGCCAAACTCATTCAAGGAGAACATCGCACCAGGCGAATCCAATACGTCACGTTTCCCACTCAGCCACGAGTTGGTAGGCGTCACAAGCCACTTGTGTGCAAAGAGTTGTACCGTGGAGGGTACGTAGCTATCTGAAAGGGATATGCGCGTACGATATGGTGAGCCGGTGCGGGCCAGTCACATTTACCTCCGCCGCAGGCCCCCCCGAAAGTCACACGGCCCAGTCGTACCACATTTACAACATCCAGACCCAACAAGAGTGCACATGAATGAATGAATGAATAAATCGATTAGAGTACACAACAAGAGACCCCACGACAACCCAACGAGCTACACCGAGTACCCTCCAAACAACAGCCGCACCCAGTGCAGCAACGACAATAACAACGCAGAAGTAACAGACTGAAAAAAGCCAAATATCCGACCACAGTCTTGATAGGGTAGTACTGTACATAGATACAACGGGACTATAATACAAATATCAATCAATCAATCAATCAATCAATCAATCAATCAATCAATCAATCAATCAATCAATCAATCAATCAATCAATCAATCAATCAATCAATCAATCAATCAATCAATGCCACCTAAATATGTTATGGGGATCTAAGGACCTAAGGACGTCAGTCTCGAGGTAACGGCTAATGTCATACTCAGTTCCTCCCGAAATGCGCCTCATATTTTTAGTCGTCTGTTCGATTATCGGCTTAAGCTGAAGTAAATATCGCCAGTAATCGTCCCGGTAATCTGCATCATCTATATATAAAGTCAAGGTCTCCCATGTTCCCAACTGTGCCAGTGCTGACACCGGATTGCTGGGCATCGGGAAACATGGAAAAATAAGATCAAGGCCCGTTTTAATTCGAAGCTCTTTCAACGCCAGCGGTTTCATTGAATCAAACTGCACTGGAAAGCCGCAATATTCTAGCATATCTAGGGTCAAATAGCTTATATCAGGCAGAATGAACGTAATTGCTGGTTGCGGGATGTCAAATTGGGTAAGTTCAAAATCTTTCACAGATGCAGGCAATTTGACAGATGCTCCCGCTGCCATACCAATTAAATCGTTGGGATCCTGGTGAAACCAAATTGAGAGAATTTCAAGCTGTGTACAAAATTCTAGCGAATCATTCAGGCATTTGACCATGCGCGATTCTCTGACCCCCAGATCAAGAGACCTAAGGTATCTTCCGTATTTAGCACAGAAATCGCGCGGTAGACAGTTATCACATGATAGCTCTATATTAAGGTCATCTTGATAAGGATAAAATATATCCACAATAGCAGCGCTGTTTCCACCCCATTCTTCCTTAATAACTAAGGTGAGTGGCAATTTTCGCCCAGATGCAGGTGGAACGCCACGTTTGAAAACTTCAATAGTTTCACGAGTCCACGGGGCCGCTATTAGGTAGATGTGCTGCAAGTTAATTGCTTCTGCTATTATGAGGGAAAACAGCTCTGTTACGCCAGGAAGGATAGACGAGCATTCAAAAAAGAGGTCGGCTTGTTGGATAGATCTTGCATTGCGTTGAAGACAGCCCAACAAGGATTCAATTTTCTCATATGGTACGTTGGGGTGATTATTTGAACTCGGGTCCAGGCGATGGGGTGATGGCTGTTTGTCGAACACCGGTATTTGATGAAATTTTGTATTTCCTACGTGTAACTCGCTCTCGCTAAACGAGATATAAACCTTTTTCCATAATATATCATCAATTATATGACAGAGCGTCCAATTGACACAGCGCCCCTGCTTTAGCACGGACTCGTGCGCAAGTTGCATTATCTGTGCTATAATTTCTGTCGGTAGATTGTTGAATGACATGGCAATTCGGTGATCGGATAAAACCCCGTCCTGTAGACCACTATTTAGGGAATCAAGTTCCTTATATATATATTATTGGAGATCAGGGGGGTTTTAATCTAACCTTGCTAGACTTTGTCCCATCTGCGCAAGCACGTTTACTTGCCACTCGTGCTGTAAGGCTAAATTTTGCTGAAGGAGCTTATGCTAAATTATATGTGCGACAAGATGTCCATTGCGGTTCGTCCATTGCATAACACTACCTATGCTCAGCTATAAACTTAAGATTGTGATATTTTTGTCGCTTATTGTGTCCACTACCGTAATTCCTGTCTTCAGCAACCCAACTGCTCCTCATTTTGCATTAGCTATCACAATCAGTAACGCCATCAGCTGTAGCTATCAACCTACTATCATGTAGCGCCTTCCGTCTGACATTCAACGCCTCATCATTTCTTCAGGGTTACAGATGCGCTGAATCTCGATAAGGCCTGCCGGGCCCTAAGGCGCACTGTGACATCAGTCCGCGTGATAGATCTAGAAGTCGTGCTATCGAGAGACTCTATCTCAGTCAGATCCCTTTCATTGCGCACAGCTAGAAGGTATTCATCTACATCCTTCGACAATCTAATAGAGGATATCGAAGCCTATAACGGCGGTATGCAAAAGTTGAAGATTGCAACCACTCCGAACTTTAACGCGGCTATTTTTGCACAATTGGTAGGCCACGTTTACAGAGTCGTCGCACCGAATTTGTCGAGCTTTGCGTCCTCTCTGAGGGGAATGAACGAACGGGTGTTAGCGGAGCTGCGTACAGAAAATTTGAACCCTCCTCGCGATACTCATTATACTGTCGAGCTGTTTGGGTCACTTAACGATAGGGATTTCCATTTCATACATGAACTCCTACCGCTTAAGCAACTGTGGTCCGAAGGCAATCGTGGGGCGATCACTTCGGCAGATGTGGACGAAATCGAAAGGCGAATATGGCCGCAAATCCATATTTCCATACATGAGTCGCGCGGACGACCTTTTATAGCTCTTCCAGAGTTTGGTCCATTGGAGATGCTTCCTTTCCTCTACAGAAAAGCGCTCGAGCGTTTAACGTTGTTCGTTAGTTCTCGTAGAAGCTTCCGGATGCTGCAGAATCTTCTGCGATATTGCGAAAACCTTCAATACTTGGACATCTCGTTCGTCGTCCGATGGGTGAGCAAAAATTACGAATTGCGTCTGCCAAATTCTGTCACAGAGCTCGCGGTCTATATGACGCCTCGCCTGGGAGTACCGGTAATGCTGCGTTGCGACGGAGAGTTGGACAGGATGTATCTCGACTTGACACAATTTGACGACAAAATGGAATTCGAGATTCAAAGCATAGGAACACTTGAACTAAGAAATTGTCGCTGGAAAGTACGGGAAGAGATAGAATCGTTGGTCACCTTGGGGGCCCAAAATGTCGAGATGGATACTCCGGATGGCAGACTATTGCGTATTTTTCAGCCAGCAGCTCATACCTTACCTCCGCCGCAAAGATTCTAACGGCTAGCGCTGCGTACTAATTCGACGGTACAATTCTGGCCTGCCAACATCCTGGCTGATGAGTGGATCGATTAAATCCACGATCGGGTGACCGATATCTTACGTGAATACGCCACAAGAACAACTTCGGCATATGCTCGCTTAGCGCTCTGTCCTCTCTCGCTGCCACGAATCAAATCCTAGAGTACATGGCCAAACTCATTCCAGGAAAACATCGCCCCAGGCGAATCCAATACGTCAATGCCACATGGGATCTAAGGACCTAAGGACGTCAGTTTCCAGGTAACGGCTGATGTCATACTCAGTTCCTCTCCAAATGCGCCTCAGCCTTTTAGTCGTCTGCTCAATTATCGGCGTAAGCTGAAGTAAATAGTACCAGTAATGGTCCCGGTACTCTTTATCAGACATATATAAAGTCAAAGTCTCCCATGTTCCCAACTGTGCCAGTGCTGACACCTGATTGCCGGGCATCGGGAAGGATGCAAGAAGATCATGGCCTGTTTCAATTCGAAGCTCTTTCAACGCTAGCGGTTTCATTGAATCAAACAGCACTGGAAAACCGCAATGATGTCGCAAATCAAGGGTCAAAGAGCTTATATCAGACAGAATGAACGTAATTGCTGGTGGCGGGATGCCAAATAAGATAAGTTCAAAATCTTTCACAGATGCAGGCAATTTGACGGATGCTCCCGCTGCCATACCATTTAAATCGTTGGGATCCTGCTCAAACCAAATTGAGAGAATTTCAAGTTGTGTACAAAATTCTAGCGAGTCATTCAGGTATTTGACCATGCGCGACTCTCTGACCCTCAGATCAAGAGACCTAAGGTATCTTCCGTATTTAGCACAGAAATCGCGCGGTAGACAGTCATCACATGATAGCTCTATCTTAAGGCCATCTTGATAAGGATAAAATGTATCCACAATAGCAGTGCTGTTTCCACCCCATTCTTCCTTAATAACTATGGTGAGAGACATTTTTCGCCCAGATGCAGGTGGAACCCCACGTTTGAAAACTTCAATAACTTCACGAGTCCACGGGGCCGCTATTAGGTAGATGTGCTGTAAGTTAATTGCTTCTGCTATTATGAGGGAAAACAGCTCTGTTACGCCAGGCAGGATAGACGAGCATCCAAAAAAGAGGACGACTTGTTGGATAGATCTTGCATTGCGTTGAAGACAGCCCAACAAGGATTCAATTTTCTCATATGGTACGTTGGGGTGATTATTTGAACTCGGATCCAGGCGATGGGGTGATGGCTGTTTGTCGAATACCGGTATTTCATGAAATTTTGTATTTCCTACGTGTAACTCGCTCTCGCTAAACGAGATATAAACCTTTTTCCATAATATATCATCAATTATATGACAGAGCGTCCAATTGACACAGCGCCCCTGCTTTAGCACGGACTCGTGCGCAAGTTGCATTATCTGTGCTAAAATTTCTGTCGGTAGATTGTTGAATGACATGGCAATTCGGTGATCGGGTAAAGCGCCGTCCTGTAGACCACTATTTAGGAAATCAAGTTCCATATATATATGATATATTGAGGAGATCATGGGGCTTTTAATCTAGCCTTGTAAGACTTGTCCCATCTGCGCAAGCACTTTAGCTTGCCACCCTAAATTTTGAGCTTATAATGCTAAATTATATGTGCGACAAGATGTCCATAGCGGTTCGTCCATTGCAGTTGCGGTGGAGTCAATAATGTTACCCATACTCTACTGCTTCCCCAATGTGCTTCAGCTTTTTAGTCGTCTGTTCGAATATCGGCTTAAACTGAAGTACAGGTACATGGTTGTAACGTCCATCGTCCATACTCTGTACGTTTCATACGTCACGTGGCATTGGCAAGCCACCCGACTTAGTGGACCAGCCACTTCCTTTAATATCCGCCGTACCTCGGGAGTTACGGGTCTATAAGAACCCTAGCTTCCGTCAACCTTTGAACTCCTCATCTTTCGGATTATTGTCTATTGCTATATACTGGCGAAACACACTCTCTACCGAAGATGTTGAGTTCTCCCTGGTTGACGCTGCACTAGTCGCGGTGCCCCTAGCGAATCACCGCTCTGTGGCTAACCGGCTGGTGAGTAATGTCAGTCAGCTTTCTCCTGGGGAGTCTCAACGGGCCTGCCGGCTCCGTTGGGGCTCCCCTTCTCTTTTGTCCTCCTTCGGCTGACTAATCACTTAGTCACCGGGCGATAGTGGCACTAAAAGGGGCTGACTTGAGCCATGTCCTCATCCGGAGACCTCCGAATGTGGACAGGGACGTTACATGGTACCAGTAATTTTCATTGAACCAAACTGCACTGGTAAAACGCAAGATGTTGAAAATCAGGGTCAGAGATCTTATAACAGGCGAATGAACATAATTGCAGGTGGAGGGGACCAAAAAAGTTAAGTCGAAGGTCTATGGCAATACACATGAGCGGATACCCAGCAAGTTAACGAATTTTGTGAATATAAGGGTACACAGGACGAAAAGACACGCATTCAAAAAAGAGGAAGGCTTGTTGCATTGCGTTGAAGACAGCCCAACAAGGATTCGCTTATCTCATATGGTTCGTTGGGGAAATTATTTGACCTCGGGTCCAGGCGATGGGTGATTGCTGTTTGTCGAATAGATGATAAAGTTTTGTATTTCTTATGATGGGCTTGCTCTCGCCGAACATCTTTCCATAATATATCATCAATTACATGACACATCGCCCCAGCTGCATTAGCACGGACTTGTGCGCATATTGCATTATCTGTACTACGGGACAGTTTCTGTTGGTAGATTATGAATGGCCTTTCAATTCGGTCAATTCGGTGACGGAGAGAGAACTACCTGGTATGTTTCATTTCAATAATCGGCTACCGGCATTTGCT
The DNA here is from genome assembly GCA_030558835.1 of Blastobotrys illinoisensis. Classification (NCBI taxonomy): domain Eukaryota; kingdom Fungi; phylum Ascomycota; class Dipodascomycetes; order Dipodascales; family Trichomonascaceae; genus Blastobotrys; species Blastobotrys illinoisensis. The sequence goes on along the minus strand of JAKTQJ010000031.1, from coordinate 98,047 downwards.
TGAAATCTTTCAGCGAGTCAAAATTTAGCGTCTGGTAAGATGTCTTCCTTATGCAATGGCCGATTCCTCTCCAGCGAAAGAAATATGGCAATTGGTGTTTCAGCATCCACAGTACCGTATTGATGCAGATGAGCAGCTACAGGGTTTGGGGGGCTGGCCCCCCAAAATGGGCAAAAAAGTTACCGTGGTAGATAGACCAAGAAGGAGATGTGTAAATTAGATATGCTGTGGTTCTAGTCGTCGTTAGTTGGCGGGTCCTCCAAGTCGAGGTGGGACAGGTCGGGGACCTCAATGTCGGCCTCGAGGTCGCACACGGTGCGGCAGTTGGGGCACAAAAAGTGCGGGTAGGGCTTGATGATCAGCGGGCGGATGCATTTGTAGTGCCACGCGTGGGAGCACGGGGCAATGAACAGCGCCTGCAGCGGCGACACGGGCAGGAGGCAGATGGCGCACTCCTGGAGGTCCCTCGACGCGACCATGTCCTTGAGGCTGTCGAGCGCATGCACGTTGAACTGGTTGACTTTTTTCTTCCAGCTCTGGTTGAGCTCGAGGTGCACCTTGACGCACTTGTAGAGCTCCTCCGAGCCGCCGCGGTAGTCCATGCCAAACTGCAGCACGTCGCCGTCGGAGAGCGCGTGGGGCTCGGACGGCTGGCCGGCGGGGGAGAGCCGCATGTGGTTGAGGAAGGTGCCTGAGGAGGACTTTACGTCGCGCACGTACCACTGGCCCTTTTCGACAAAGAACTCGGCGTGGGAGCGCGACACAACCTTGCTTTTGAACACAATGGGGGTCGACTCGTTGTCGCCGGCGGCGGCGTCGGCGTCCTTGCGGTCTGTGTAGCGGCCGACGCGGATGAGCGTGCCGTTGCGCGCCTTGCGCTCGACGGGGCCAATGTAGAACCCGGGCATTGTCGTCGAGTGGTCGACGAAGGGGGTCAGCCGGATCGAGTACGGGTGCTGCGGGTCCCCCGTCGGGGGGTCATCCGCCGCCGCCGCCGCCGCATCGTCCGCCGCGGCGCGGTGCGGCTCAACATCATGCGGCTCATTATGCGGCTCAACACCGTGCGGCTCAGCAGCATTAATGTGCGGCTCAAAATTATTATCGTGCGGCTCAGAATTATTAATGTGCGGCTCATCATGCGCCCCAGCGCTGTCGCTTCGCGTCTGTTCGCCGAGCTCCGCCAGCAGGGGCGGCGGGTTCACCAGCGTCGCGTACCCGTGCGCCGCGCTCGGCGTCTGGCTCTGGCTCTGCGACGCCTCGCTCGACTCGTTCGTCGGCGTCATGACCATCTCCTCAGGCTCAGACGGCCCCTGCGGGATGGCTATCGCCTGGCTCGAGAAGGACATTGCCTTTCGCAGGCGGTGCGGCAGCCTCGTGCGCTCGTCCGGAGTGTCCTCTGTCGCTCGTGCCGAAAACCGCACTGGAATGGTCATGGAGAGCTTGCGGGCAAGTCGGGCGGCCACACTCGGTGCGCTATTTATGTCCTCCGCGCGCTGCTCCCGGTTTAAATTACGATTAATGTCGCGGTGATTAGACCGTTGTTCGTGCTCCTCGTCCGCTTCGTCTAGTGGCAGGAGCCCCTCGGTCGCATCCACCTCTCGCTCGCCGTCGCTGCTTGCTCTGCTTGCTCTGCTCGCTCTGCTAGTGGCTCTAAGGGTGCCGCTAGTGCTGTCGCTCGTCCTCTCTGTTGCGGGTGCCGCTGGTATCAGCGCTCTTGTGTTTGTATCACCCGCCGATGGGCTGCAGGAGGCTGGTTTTGTGCGTGCGCACGCGGCAGATTCTGGCGGTCCCGTGACCTCGGGTCCCGTGACCACCAGCGTCTCGTCGCCCGGGCTCGACGGGCGCGGGGAGTGGCCAAAGGGGTTGCGGAGCGCGGGCATTGAGGCGGCAGGGCGGATGACGCGGTTGCGGAGGTCGGTGAGGGACTTGATGGACCGCCGGCGGAGCGAGGGGCGGTGTGGTTTGGGGGCATCTTGCCGGTGCACTGGCCGGTGGTACGAAGGTTCAAGTGACGTTGCGCTCGCCGGCACATGGTTTTGGATTTGTTCCAGCAGCGGCGGAGGGTAGTATGTGAACGAGGCAAAGGTCATGAACATTGTGCGTTGCGTACCCGGCCTACTACATTGTGCTATACGGAGCAGCGCGTGTATATATACGCAATTGAGTACTATTTATCGCGAATCGACCTCCTCCTTCCCCCCTTACTTGAGCTTTTTTTTTTCTTTCCTTTTGGGCACATATTATGATGGACAGGGTATCACGACTCCTCGTCGATCGGTGGGGTGTGTGGGTTGTTCTGCAAGCCGTCAAATAATTCGATCTAGTGATCATCTGCATCTACCACAGGGTCAGTACACATGTAGCACGGTACACACAGTTTGCACATGTGTAGTAGTAGTAGTTCAGTATACGCTGGGTATAGGTAGTAGGCACGTGTATATATCACAGTGGAGACTGTCGCACTGCTTGTACTATACAGCGGCTGGCGGGCATTATGTTGAAATGTCTCAGCCGCACCCACTGCGGCTGGGCCGTTTTGTCAAAACGGCGTATCGTCAAACAGGGCCAAACAGCATCAAACATGCTCTACAAACATGTCGAACAGGGTCGTATGGGTGGATCTATCGCCTGCTGGCGACTATAAAGCTCGGAGATTCGTCTTGTCGAAGGGCTCGTCGTCCGTGATTCGAGATATTTGGTGTGTATTGAGAATGATGGCTCAGCTTGGAACGATATCGGCGCACTTCAACACTGAGCTGCAGCTCCAGTATTATTACAAGGAATTATTTGGCGCCGTCTACGAAAAGAATCACTATCTCCGCGAACTCGTGCGCTCGGATCCGCTGGACCCGTACTACAGAAAGCACATCCTCGAGCTCAAAAAGAGCATCCGGCAGGCCGACTTGTTCATATGCAGCTACAGGGTGATTATCAACGACCTTGAAACCAGACGGACCGACCCCACGGCGCCTACGACCCCTGAGACCCCTGGGGCCAATTCCACCGGTACAACCGACACAAACCTCCTACAGAGCCCGTAACCCATATACTTTATATTATTGGCCTCCAAATAATATCGAGTACCATCCTGTGTTACCATGAGCGCTGTACCTGGCTACGGGTACATTTCAGCATGATTCAAAACATTTCGGTCCGACACCCGTGTATAAAAAATTTCAGATCTCTTTTTTCCCTTCTTTTCCAGCCATCTCCTCCAGCCATTGTATTAATTGGTAAGTTTCATCCTCAATTGGATCTATGGGATCCGCTCGGTATTTTCATGATGATAATGAGCCGTAATGGCTCTACTTTATAAACCCAGCTCGTCGAAAATTATTATTTACATGAGAAAAAAGTTTATTCTGATCTTGTACCGCAATTTTTTTTTGCCGTTTACTAACTTGATAGTTTGAAAGAGCATGCAATTGTTTCTGTAGTTGATTAGCTGATCTAGAGTAGTTGAATACAATGAGTTAGTGGACCAAGCTATTAGCTCTTGAATGAATCGTCTTAATTGCCAATGCAAAGCCTCATAACCTGTTTGGGATATTCGTGGGACTCGCATGGTTACGTATCTGTAACAGTGTAACAACCACCTTGCAACAATGGAACAACTATTTTGCAACGTAGCAGCACATCCGTGTTGCGGAATAGCACGGTCCCAGCCATCTTCTGTAGCTAGCGGCGGAGGCTCGGCCATTACGTATAGCTACAGTAGTTCCAGTGAAGCAAGCTCGGATGAATAGGAATGCAGTTGGGCCGGATTAAATTGTTCTGTTTTGTAACCGAGACGGTGCTTTCCGCCATATGCCGGAGGGCTTGAAAATCCGACCCGGGGGTGTGATTTGGTTTCCGAAAGAGGCAGACAAATGGTCTGTACAAACGTACAAATCGTATTGCACTGTGGCATAACGCCGTCAATACGCCAGCTATGCTGACTTGGAGAAAACCGCGGATTCATGTACTACCACCCTAGCGCCCTGTACTAGAACAAAGTTCAAAAAAGAAAGAAAGTCGCTCTGCCGAGGAGCTATGGCCATATCCGTAGCTCACTGTTGTGATAGCCCAATTGCTGAACCTAAACACAACCCTCGCTTCTCCCTTATCTCAATCACATCATACTACCGTTTTTTTAATATTCATTTAACACACGCAACACAATAATTACTAATAAATACGTAGCATACGTTTAGCGGGGAAAACGACGCAGAAATACTGCATAACGGCCCGACGTCCAAGACTGCCGTAGTGGAGAAGTTGTCTGGGGTAGCATACACAGCCCGGGGGCATATAAAGTCCAGATATCCCCTTATCTTGTGCGGTACTATAGCATTGTAAAAATGACACAGACCAACCAAACAGAGCTGGTCAACTATGATGTCGAGGAAGTCCTCTCCAAGATGACCCTCGAGCAGAAGATCTCTCTTCTAGCTGGCAAGGACTTTTGGAGCACACAACCAATCCCAGAGTTCAATGTCCCGTCCATGCGAGTGTCAGACGGTCCAAATGGCCTGAGAGGAAACCAATTCTTCAAGAGCACCCCGGCCGCTTGTCTTCCCTGTGGCACTGCCATGGGCGCCAGCTTTGACCCGGAACTTCTAGTCAAGGCCGGCGAGGTTCTTGCTACTGAGGCCAAGGCGAAAGGAATCCATGTCGTCCTGGGCCCAACTGCTAACATCCAGCGGAGTCCCCTCGGCGGCCGAGGATTTGAGTCTTTTGCCGAAGATCCCTATCTCTCCGGTACTATGGCCTCGGCCATCATCCATGGTATGCAGAAGGAAGGCGTACAGGCGACCATGAAGCACTTTGTGTGCAACGACCAGGAGGACGAGCGACGAGCCTACAGTGCCATTGTGTCCGACAGGGCATTCCGTGAGGTCTACATGCTGCCATTCCAGCTGGCCATGCGAGATGCCATGCCTCGGTGCATCATGACTTGTTACAACAAGATCAATGGCACCCACGCTAGTGACAATGTCAAGCTCATTAAAGATATCCTGCGTGATGAGTGGAAGTTTGATGGTTTGGTCATGTCCGATTGGTTTGGCGTTTACTCCACTGAGAACGCCATCAGGGCCGGCCTCAACCTCGAAATGCCAGGCCCTACTGTCTACAGAGGTGACCTTCTTAAGAATGCAGTGCTCTGTCGAACTGTCAAGGAGAATGACGTGGATGACAACGCCCGATGGGTTTTGAAGGCCATCAAGCGAGCATACAATGAGTCAGGTATCCCAGAGGACCGAAAGGAGGCCGAGCACGACACCGAGGAAACTCGAAAGGCCCTTCGAGAGATCGCCGACGGCACCATTGTCTTGCTCAAGAACGAGCGCAACATCCTGCCACTGCCCAAGAACAAGAAGACCGCCGTCATAGGCCCCAATGCCAAGATTGCAGCTTACTCTGGCGGTGGATCTGCTTCTTTAAATGCCTACTATGCTGTCACTCCATACGAGGGCGTCAAGGCCAAGGTCGATGATGTTCAGTACGCCCTCGGCCTCGACACGTCCAAATCTCTACCGCTAATTGGTGAGCATCTCACCACAAAGAATGGCGAAAAGGGCTTTAGCATGAGCACTTACGACGGCCCGAGCACCGACAGCAACAGAAAGCTAGTTGATGAGGACGTGCTTACTGAGTCGTCCATGCTTCTGATCGATTACCGACCAAATATTGGCGACAAGGATGTTTATTATATCGAGTTTGAGGGCTACTTTGAACCAGAGTCCGATGGCGACTACGAATTTGGTGTCATTGTCTTTGGATCTGGGCAGCTGTTTGTCGACGACAAGCTCGTGGTTGACAACACCACCAACCAGCGACGGGGTGAAAGCTTCATGGGCCTTGGTACTGTTGAAGAAAAAGGTACCATCTCTCTCAAGAAGGGCCAGAAGTACAAGATCAGCTGTCACTACGGTAGTGGAAAGACGTCCACCCTTCCATCTAACGATATTGCTCTCGCCATCGGCGGCGCATTCCAAATGGGCTTCCGAAAGGTTGAGAGTCTCGAAGAGACTCTTGCTGAAGCTCGGCGAGTGGCAAAGGAGGTTGATCAGGTTATCCTCTCTCTAGGACTCACCAAGGAATACGAGAGTGAGGGGTATGATAGAACTCACATGGACCTTCCAGAGAATGTCGACAAGCTTGTGGATGCTGTGATTGAGGCCAATCCGAACACTGTGGTTGTCCTGCAGAGCGGTACTCCAGTCACCCTGCCATGGCTTGAGAAGGTCCCAGCTCTCGTCCAGGCTTGGTACGGTGGTAACGAAACTGGAAACGCAATTGCCGATGCAGTATTCGGCGACATCAACCCAAGTGGTAAGCTGCCGCTGACCTATCCAAAGCGAGTTGAGGACAACCCGGCGTTCCTTAGCTTCACTTCTGAGAACGGCGAGACCGTCTATGGCGAAAATGTTCACGTTGGCTACCGATATTACGAGGCCACCAAGCGGGAGCCACTCTTCCCATTCGGTTTTGGCCTTTCCTACACTGACTTTGCTTACGGCCCGGTCTCTGCTAAGCAGGATGGCGAGAACATTACCTTCTCTGTCGAGGTTACCAACAAGGGTGGTGTTGCTGGCAAGGAAGCTGTTCAATTCTATGTTTCGCAGAAGAAGCCAAGCATCCCACGGCCAATCAAAGAGCTCAAGGCATTTGCCAAGGTTACCGTTGCTCCTGGCGAGACTAAGGTAGCGTCTGCTACCGTGCCATTGAAGTATGCTACTTCCTACTGGGATAGTAGCCGGGATAAGTGGATATCCGAGAAGGATATCTACACTGTCCACGCTGCTTCTGATTGTGCCACGGTCCATTCAGCTGTTGAGTTTGAGACTGACAAGACTTTCCACTGGAGCGGTGTATAATTCCGGGATGATAAATAGCATATTCCGTCACTAGCAAGCAAGAATCAGAGTTAACAGTATCATTATTATTTACAATCATTTCCTTTGAGCGCCTGCCTTGAATAGAATAACGTCTCCGTCTTCAACTTCATAGTCTTTTCCTTTAGACTGGATTTTGCCTTTTGACTTGAGCTCGTTTTCGTTGCCTGCCGCATCAACGACATCATCATACTTCATCACTTGTGCCTGGACAAACGTCTTTTGGAAATCTTTATGGATCACCCCAGCTGCTTCTGGTGCTCGTGTTCCCTTCCTAATCGTCCATTCCCTGACTTCTTTCGCACCACAGGTGAAATAGCTGATAAGCCCCAGGCTCTTTCTCAGCTCGACAATCGCATCGGGAAGAGCACTCTTGGTTTCAAGGATCTCCATTTCAACGCTTCTCTCCTCAGGGTCCAAGTCGATTAGCCGCGCCTCCATGGCAATGCTTATCGGGAGCACCTTATCACCAGGCGAATTTTCAGCGATCCATTCTCGAATTTCACGTATCTCTGGGGTATCGATATTGCCCACCAAATAATCATCCTCACTGATGTTTGCCAAGTAAACACTAGGCTTAGCAGTGAGAAGCGACATTGAATTTATGACTTCAACCTCCTTATTGCTCCAGCTGCCATCAATGACTCTCTTGCCGCTTTCCAGGTGGGCAAGAACCTTCTCTGCAATAACGAGTTCATCCTTAAACGCCTTCTGCTGGGCCCCTGGGGCTCTCTTCATGCTTCGCTGTGCAAGCTCGATGGCTTTGGATGCAAACTCCATATCCTTGAGGGCCAGCTCATCAAAAATAATCTGTAAGTCGCGCGTCGGATTGACGTTTCCTTCTATATGAATGATTTCGGGATCTTCGAACGCTCGAACAACCTGGAAAAGACCATCGACGGATCTAATATGGCTTAAAAATGCATTTCCGAGGCCATCGCCTTTTGAGGCTCCCTTGGTTAAGCCGGCAATGTCAAATACCGTTAGTGTCGCTGGGGTCCGAGCTGAAGGGCCATAGAGGTCGCAAAGCTTATCGAACCGAGGGCTTGGTACAATGACCTTTGCCTCCTCTGGATCAATCGTTGCAAAGGGGTAATTGGCAGGGTTGCCTAGCTTTGAGGCAGTAAGAGCTTGGAAGAAGGTGCTTTTGCCGACATTGGCGAGCCCGACGATACCACCCTTGAGATTGTTACTTGGCCGTCCGAGCAGGGCTGCAACCTCTTCGACCGCCTTGCCCTTTTTCTTAGGTCCAAATCTTGAAACGCAGGTGCTAAACCGGGCTATTCTACTGAACATCTTTATCCGGCGATCATTTATGGTTTTGAAATTTTGTAGTGTCTAACGGCGTGCGGCTTTGAAACATTGAAATAGTACTGCTTTATCGCTTAAACTGCAGAGCTACCAGTATCTATCTAGATACAAATGACTCTCCAAATTTTGATGGAGCTGCAAGGGAGCCGGCAAAGAGCGCTTGACGGGATTTTTAGCATTTGGGATGGAGATTTGTATACTTAGGCAGTGTAGACGGCAGACTCAGAGCCATCGGCGAGCACGCCAGCAGTCTTAAGGATGGACACGGTCTTGTCAACAATGACTGGCTTGTCAATTACCGAAACGTCATTAACAAAAGTGACGGTATCGAGCCAAGCTCGAGCGTCCTCGGCAGAGTAGTCAAGGTTGGTGGAGATGTACTCCACAGCCTCATCCTGATGCGAACGGAAGTAGGCAATACCATCGTTGACAGCCTTGAAGAAGTTATCCAAGTCATCTCGGTTGTTGGCGAGGGCAGACGTAGAAGCCGTAACGACCCACGATGGCCACGGGGTGTAGATCTGGCCAATCTTCTTCAATTCGCCATTGTCATAGTACTTTTTCGTCGTGAAAACTTCCCACATGAACGCATCGGTCGGGTTGACCTCGTCTGAGTGGTTAACTCCCGCCCGCAGAGTCTTGAAGTCGTTCTGGATCTCGAACTTGAAGTCGCTCGGCCAGTTCTTCTCCTGGGACAGGACAAACGGCATAACGTAAGAACCGCTACCAATTCGGCTAATGCCAATGGTCTTGCTCTTGATGTCCTCTACGGACTGGATATCCTCCCGCTTGCTGCCGGTGCTAATCGCCCAGCCTTATAGGTCAGCAATCACTCTGCTCCATAAAACAACTATACATACACAATGGAGACTGGACGTAGGTACCAACAAGTTTGTACCAGTCGGAGCCCTTGCCGATACCTGCCACGAATGCCTCGGTCAGGCCAATGGCGGCGTCGATGGTGCCGTCCTTGAGGCTCTGGATCAGGTGGCCGGTGCCCGAGGGGTATGGGAGAAACTCTACCTCCACGCCGTACTTTTCATAGTACCCCTGCTGCTTGGCGAAGAACAATGGAGTCGAGAAATGCTCTGGTACGTAGCCAACTTTGATCATATTCACGCTGGTTGGTGTTGGTAGAAGGTTGGTTTTGTCGGATGCCCGTCGGCCTCCGCCATACCACCAATGGAGTTAACCAAATTGCTACATTATTACGTATTACGTGCTATGCACCGGCGCTTGAGCAGATTATTAAGGGAGATAGTGCCAATGAATAGTGTGTAATGGACATAATGCCGGATTAAAGCCGGATTCAAGCGGCGATGCAGCCAACCGGGAGAAATCGTATAGACGGTAATGGTTTGGGTTGTCGAGGCTATCTCCGGTCAGCCAGTTGAGAGGTACGCAGGGTCCATGCTTTCAACATACTGTATTATCAATTCGTAACAAAACTTGACAATGTGCCAAATATCTCTGGTACTTTGTTCAGGTACGAGCCATAGCGTCAATAACAGCAATTGAAACTTTACACCGGAGAATTAGGGCTAGCAGTATTCTTCGAGTACAATCTTCCATCGCGAGGTTTTACTAATCAAGGAAATGTACCAGTAGTATAATCAATTGCCCTACAGAATTTCCAATTGCTGGTTCTTTGAATATCGGCATATTCCACCACTTGCCCGGAATTTTTTTCGATAGATTGTTGCCAGTTTGGAATCATGGTATTTCACAGCTGGAAGTTGCAATTGTTTTTTTTTTGTTGCAATTGGCAAATCATGTCGTACAGAATGGGTGTTGTGGACATTCTAGACCACAAATCGTTTGGTGAACACAAATCGTTTGGTGAACACAAATCGTTTGGTGAAACTCATATACTGGTTGAAGCGTTCGGTGAACCTCATATACTGGTTGAAGTTTGGTGAAACTCATATACTGATTGAAGCGTTCGGTGAACCTCATATACTGGAAGAAGCGTTCTTGCTGTGATAACATAGCTCACAATTGGGTAGATCAACTATTTATCTCGCAGAGAATTGTAATGCTCGCCGAGACCATAGCTATGCTTGTAATAAACGAGCCTGAGCTCTGGGTTCGGGGCGTCTACGTTCACCTTGTGCGGCGACCGCCCACTAAACAGCACCGATATCGGACACTCGTATATGTTCGACAGCGCCAGAATCTCCATGTCGCCACCCCAGATGGCAGTCGACTCGAGCTCCTTGCAGTACGGCTCAATCTCCTTCATCGTAAGCGTCTCCTCATCAAACAAGAAGGGCGCAAAGTCGTTAGGGTTCGCGCGAATGTGCCCCGCCGCCTCGGAACGCAGTTCCTCAACAGTCCTGGCCACACCATGGCGCTGCTGGAGCTGGTCTGCTATTGACGCAAAGAGACAGTGCCCGTCTGGAACGATATCGTACTGGGCGAGGTTCTGCATGTCACACAACTGCGTGATGCTTTCCAGCTCAATCTTGCGCAGATCGGGCTGGAGTTCGGCCTCGGCCGCCGCCTGCTCCCTCATTCTATCTATTTCCTGCTGCCGCTTGGCCAACTTCTCTTTCCGCCGATTCCGCTTGGGCCTCGCCTCTTCCGCCGTCTCCTGCGCCTGCTCTACCTGCTCTTCCTGGGCCTTTTGAGTGTCCAGCGCAAGCTGCGCCAGAAGCTGCGCCGCATCGTCCTGCTCTTCCGCTTCTGCCTCTTCCCTTGGGGTCTCGGCGGGCTGGCCGCTCAGCGAGGCGAGCTCCTCTTTATGGCGCCTTTTGAGATCGGCCTCCATCTCCTCTATTTTCTTCATGACGCCCTTGCGGGTCTTCTTCGTGGCCTGCTTTTTCATGCCCGTGGTCGTCGCAGTGAGGTCCTTGGCCTCCTTGCGGTGCCGCGCCAGCATCTGCTCCTCGGATTCGGTCATGGCGGGGGTTATAGTGTCGCGCGGCGGAGCTACGTGAAGATGAAATTTGAAATTTTTTGGCGGTTTCACCACACACCACTGCAAAAATTACGACAAGAATGCTCGTCCGGCAGGCTAGGCTAGGCAGGGCCGCATACTCGACCGCAAAGAGCGGGAACCAGAACGTGGCGCGGCAGATCCAGGCTGCGCTGCGCAAGGACGACGTTGCCGCGGCCGCCCGGCAGTTCCTGAGCGCCTACAGGCCCAGCAGGGCGCAGGAGTTCCCTCCGGCCGTCTACAACGACCTGTTCCGGCGGGTGCACTTCAGCAACAAGCGTGCGGCGTCCCCCGACCTGGTCTCCTCCAAGGATCTGTTCAACAAGTACCTCGAGGGCGGGGTCGCCGTCGGGTGGGTGTGCTCGTACGTGATCATGGAGGACGTGATTGCGGGCAAGCCCGAGACGGGCCTCGAGTCGTGGATCAAGTTCCTCGAGACTCTGGGGGACCCCAAGATGGCCTCCGCCATGGTCAACCGGGAGGCCGCGTGGGCGGCGCTCGTCGCTTATGCGTACAATTGCTACCTGGAGAAGCTGCCGGTGGACGCTGCCATTGCGCGGAAGCTGGTTCCGCTGCAAAAGTACCCGCGGGCGCACGAAGTCATGTCGCTGAGCGGGATCAGGAGCGTGCCCCAGGAGGCGTTGGAGCAGATTTTGGAGCACACGAAGCAGATTCGCATGGACAGCCTCGACATTAACGGCAGCGGGTTCCTCAAGTCGCTGGAGACCGACTCGGCCAAGGACCTCGAGGACGCGTACGCGGAGGTTGTCGAAAAGTCAGCCGCTACAGGCGAAAAGCTCTCGCCGGTCACTTACGCGCGGTTCATTGCGTGTTTTGCCGAGGCATCGCGGGTCCAGAAGGCGTTTGAGGTGTGGAACGACATGCAGGCCGCTGGCGTTGCGCCTACAACGCTGACATGGAACAGCCTGCTCAAGGCCGGCGCGCTGATGCGCGAGTCGCCCGACCTCGTCGTGGAGCACATCAAGGACGAGATGGAATCGGCCAAGGTCAAGCCTGACGGCGAGACTTTTGCCACGCTCATGGAGTTCTACTTCCGCACCCGGCGGGCCGAGGTGGCGCTTGCTATCTACGACAACGTCAAGGCCGGCAAGGTCAGCGGCGTGGCGCCGACGCTCAAGATGTTCAACATTGCCATTAATGGCCACCTCAAGATGGGCGAGGTCGAGACCGCTGAGGCGATGCTCGAGGAGGGCCGCCGCCAGGGCTACACTTCTACGGCCGTTGTGTACAACGCGTTCATCCGAACTTATGTCGAGACGCAGCAGTTTGACAAAATCCAGACCATTCTCGAGGAGATGCAGGCGAACAAGGTCTCCCCGGATGTCATCACCTACACGAGCATCATCGACGCTACTTTCAAGCACAGCCGGCGCGTCGGGTCGAATCCAGACGCCTCCATTGAGGCGCTCCTCCAGGAGATGTCGGCAAATGGTATCAAGGCCAACACGGTGGCTATGACCTCGATCATTTCCGGTCTCATCAAGTCGGCGCGAGACGTTGAGTCGGCGCGGGCCGTGTTCGACGTGCTCATTCGAAAGCGGCTGGCCCCGAACGCGCGAACTTTTGCGACCATCATCGATGGCGAGCTCACCGTGGGCGACCCAGAGCGGGCCGTCACTTACTTTAACCTCATGCCAAAGTTCAACCTGTTCAAGTCGACGTCTATCTACAACCAGCTGATCAACTGGCTCTCCAAGCGGGGCGACCTGGCTAGAGCTACTGATGTCTTCTTCCAGCTCGTCAATGACCCGCGAACTGACCCTAATTTCTTTAGTTACTACTTTATTCTCCAGGGCGCAGACAACCATAACGACTTGGCGTTGGTGCAGAGGGTTGTCGATGCCATGGGCAGCCACAAGTACAAGTTCCCGCTGGGCGAACGGCTGCCTAAGCTGTTGATCAAGTGGAGCAGGCTGGGTGTCAATGTTCCTCCGCATCTTCTCCAGCAGGCCTCTGCTGAGGTTTCTGAATCTACGGCCTAATTCTGTATATATCTACATTTGTTTGTACTGATCTTGTAAATAACGTACCTTATTACTTTCCCACAACCTGTTAATTACTCAGGGCAAGTGCACCACAGTTTTTCAATTTCGCACAACCTGTCAGCGTAATTACTCAGGGCAAGTGCACTACAGTTTTTCATGTCAGCGTAATTACTCAGGGCAAGTGCACTACAGTTTTTCATGTCAGCGTAATTACTCAAGGCAAGTGCACTACAGTTTTTCATGTCAGCGTAATTACTCAAGGCAAGTGCGTTTTACAGTCTGCGTTTCTGGTACGTTCGTTACAGCGTAGCAAACTTGTAACAGTGTGATGCGGGGTGGTGTACTCTCGTATTGGATCGAGACAACACCAACGGTCTCGTGGCTCAGCCGCTACGTAATCTGCCCTTTTTACCCGCTGCATGGCTATATTGTGTACTGGCTTTGTTTGCACTACTGGTAAAAACTACAAACGCCATATTAAACCAACGTTGACCCTGTGCAAGGTGGCATAATGGATGGAAGGCCTCGCATAAGTGCGCTCATCTCCCCGTACGCATCTCATTGGCCCGGGTAAAATGCTTCGAACCCCACTCTGCGATGAAATTACTGCTCTGCATATGTCGGTCCGAGGCGATCACACGGCTGAAAAGCCGCACGCGGCTCTCTTTCGCCACCTATGGCGCCCCACATAGCCCGGCAGCACATTATTTCATCAAACAAGGGACACGCGGTACTGCGGCAATTGGTCTATATAAACAGGGCTTTCGCCGGGCCTGAACTTTTTGAATCTCGCGCCTTTAAAATTAAAATCTTGAAATTCGTAGTTTAGCCAATAACTCGTAGACGTGTAGATCATGGGCAGTGGACACATAACGGCTGCTGCTCCGGGGAAATGACCGCCCCAGGTCCTGTGCCTAAGTACGTAACACATGTATCGCGGGAATTTCAACCGTGAATTAATCCGTAGAGGAGCAGCCCACGTAACAGGCCGGCCGTTGGGGCTCGGCGAAAGCAGCGGCGTTTTCGCAAGGCCGAGATCCAATGCGGGAGAAATCTGGGGAAAGCTGGCGGGGGTGGGGATCATCAAAACTCCGTAATAATCAACGTGGGCTAGTGATGCATCCAGGAGATATGCAGAGCAGAATACGAGTATAAGTACCACAGCTATCCGCCTCGATTTGTCGAGGGGTAACGCTGTTCACTACTTATACACAATGACCCAGATCGAGGAGCCACAACAACCAAAGCACCAGGCCGTGACCTATGATGTCGAGGAGCTGCTCTCCCGGATGACCCTGGAGCAGAAGATTGCTCTTCTGGCTGGCCAGAACAACTGGAGCACCCAGCCAATCCCAGAGCTCGGCATCCCGACCATGCGACTGTCGGACGGTCCAAACGGTCTGCGAGGCACCCGGTTCTTCAAGAGCACTCCTTCGGCCTGCCTGCCGTGCGGAACTGCCATGGGCTCTACTTTTGACCCAGAGCTTCTCCTCGAGGCCGGTAAGGTCCTTGCCAACGAGGCCAAGGCCAAGGGTGTCCACGTGGTGCTCGGCCCAACTGCCAACATCCAGCGAAGCCCGCTGGGCGGCCGAGGCTTTGAGTCCTTCTCCGAGGACCCTTACCTCTCCGGTACCATTGCCTCCTCCGTCATTAAGGGTATGCAGGCAGAAGGCGTCCTGGCCACGCTGAAGCACTTTGTGTGCAACGACCAGGAGGACGACCGACGAGCCTACAACGCCATTGTGTCCGAGCGGGCGTTCCGAGAGATTTACATGTTGCCGTTCCAGCTCGCTATGCGGGACGCCATGCCAGGCTGCATCATGACCAGCTACAACCGAGTCAACGGCGAGCACGCCAGCCAGTCGAAGAAGATCATCAAGGACATTCTGCGTGACGAGTGGAAGTTTGATGGTTTGGTCATGTCCGACTGGTTTGGCACCTACTCCATTGAAAAGAGCATTGAGGCTGGCCTCAACTTGGAGATGCCTGGTCGATCCATCTACCGAGGTGATCTGCTCAAGAATGCAGTCTTGTGCCGAACCATTTTGGAGAACGAGATCGACGACAACGCTCGATGGGTCCTCAAGACCATCAAGCGTGCTTTCAACGAGTCCGGCATCCCATCCGAGGCTCCAGAGGGCGAGCACGACACCGAGGAGGTGCGACAGACCCTTCGAAAGATCGCCGACAACACTGTTGTCCTGCTCAAGAACGAGAACAATATCCTGCCACTGCCAAAGAACAAGAAGACTGCCATCATCGGCCCTAACGCCAAGATCGCCGCTTACTGCGGTGGCGGCTCTGCCTCGCTGCATGCCTACTATGCTGTCACCCCATACGAGGGTGTCAGGGCCAAGGTCGACGATGTTCAGTATGCCCTCGGTCTCGATACCTCCAAGGCTCTGCCACTCCTTGGTGAATACCTCACCACCAAGAATGGCGAGAAGGGTTTCATCATGGGCACCTACAATGGCCCGCAGTCCGACAAGGAGCGAAAGCTCGTAGAGGAGAACCACTTGGTCAGCTCTTTCATCCAGATGTCTGACTACAAGCCAGATATTGGCGACAGGGACACCTTCTACTGCGACATGGAGGGCTACTTTGTGCCAGAGTCCGATGGCGAGTACGAGTTTGGCGTCTCTGTCGTTGGCTCTGCCCAGCTGTTCGTCGATGGCACCCTTGTCGTTGACAACACCAAGAATCAGAAGCGAGGCACTGCCTTCATGGGTGCTGGTACCATCGAGGAGACTGGATCCATTGCATTGAAGAAGGGCCAGCAGTATAAGGTCACCATTGCCTTTGGCGGTTCCAACACGTCTACGCTGCCACAGGGCTCCACCATCATTCTCGGCGGTGGCTGCCGATTCGGTTTCCGAAAGGTCCAGAGCAAGGAGGAGAGTCTCGCCGAGGCCGAGCGAGTCGCCAAGGAGGTCGACCAGGTCGTTCTTTCAATTGGTCTCACTCAGGAGTACGAGAGTGAGGGCTTTGACCGAACCCACATGGACCTTCCACCGTACGTTGATGAGCTCGTCGACGTTGTCACCAAGGCCAACCCTAACACTGTGGTTGTACTGCAGAGCGGTACTCCAGTCACCCTGCCATGGCTTGAGAAGGTCCCAGCTCTCCTCCAGGCTTGGTACGGTGGTAATGAGACCGGTAACGCCATTGCTGACGTTGTCTTTGGTGATGTTAACCCAAGTGGTAAACTCTCTCTGTCCTATCCAAAGCGAGTTGAGGACAACCCAGCTTATCTTACCTACAGCTCTGAGAATGGTGAGACCATCTACGGTGAGAATGTCCACGTTGGCTACCGATACTACGAGGCCACCAAGCGTGAGACTCTCTTCCCATTCGGCCATGGTCTTTCTTACACTGACTTTGCGTACGGCCAGGTCTCTGCTAAGCAGGATGGTGAGAATATTACCTTTTCTGTTGAGATTACCAACAAGGGCGGTGTTGCTGGTAAGGAGGCTGTCCAGTTCTACATTTCGCAGAAGAACCCAAGCGTGCTGCGTCCAATTAAGGAGCTCAAGGCTTTTGCCAAGGTCAATGTTGCCCCTGGCGAGACTAAGGTAGCATCTGCTACTGTGCCATTGAAGTATGCTACTTCCTACTGGGATGCCAGCCGGGACAAGTGGATCTCCGAGAAGGATGTCTACACCGTCCACGCTGCCTCCAGCAGCGCCTCTGTTCACTCTACTGCTGAGTTTGAGACTGTCAAGACTTTCCACTGGAGCGGTGTCTAAGCTAGAAATGATTATGACTGCTTATGTAACAATTAATGATAATTCGGAATACGATTTGGCGTTTATAGATCATATGCAAAGGTATAGAGAAATCAAATTTCAGTGTAACTGTGGGGTGCGGCTACTGAGGAACAGTATCCCATTTACTGTTGTCATGGTAACAGTAGTACTAACGGGGGCATGTAGCATTGATATGCAGGAGCGGTTACCCCCGCAAGATTGTAACCTTCTTTGAAAGATATAAAAAAGCGTAGAGATACCCTCGGGATAAGAGAGTTCTGTAGTAGTTTGTTATAATATGAAGCTAGGACAGATTCCGTTGATCTGGGGGTCTGTGGCGTCGCTGTTTGGCGACCAGTCCTTGCCATCCTTTGCAAATCCGCTGCCGGCTCCTTCGAGCATCAATTGGCGGTCAACAAACCCCGTCAAGCTTGCTGATTCCCTCTTTTTAAGCGGACCAAGCAATGATGTCCTTTCAGAGGCGTTTAAGCGAACGTTGGAACATATTGAAAAGGATCAATGGTCCCCTCCACCAGTGCTAGTAGGCGGAGAGACCGTACCATTTAACGATTCGATAATTCCAGGAAATTTCGGTGAAGCGCCACTAATTGAGACGGTACATGTATCGGTGAGCGATCTAGATGCTCCTCTGCAACATGGAGTAGATGAGTCGTATCGCCTGGACGTATCTTCTGACCAAATCAAGATCTCTGCAAAGACTGTGTGGGGTGCATTGCATGCGCTGGCTACCTTTGAGCAGCTCGTGCTCACCACTGCGGACCATGGAAGAATAATTGAGGGTGCTGTGACCATCAAGGATCGCCCAAAGTATCCGTACCGAGGACTGCACATTGATACTTCTCGAAACTTTTATTCTGTGGAATCGCTCAAACGCCAGATCGACTCGCTGTCGCTAGCCAAAATGAATATATTCCACTGGCACTTGACTGACAGCCAGGCATGGCCGGTAGAAGTCGAGTCCTATCCTGAGATGACGAATGATGCCTACTCTACTACCGAAGTCTATTCTGCCGAGGATGTAAAGGATATCGTTCAATATGCTTGGAACAGAGGCGTTAGAGTTATCCCAGAGCTCGACATGCCAGGGCATTCTGCTGCAGGATGGAAGGAGATTGATCCTGAGCTCATTGCGTGCAAAGATACTCACTGGGAAGACACTGCCGTTGAGCCCACACCAGGCCATCTTGAAATTCTCAACCCAGACTTGTATCCGACACTAGCTAAGATTTACAACGACATTAGCGGACTGTTCAAGGACAACTTTTTCCACGTTGGGCTTGATGAGCTCAATACTGGCTGCTACAAAGCTTCGCAGCGGACTACAGAGTGGTTCGAAGAAGATGAGACTCGCACCTGGAGCGATTTAACCCAATACTGGGTTGACAGAGTTCTGCCAATCTTTAAGAACCGACCGGACCGGAAGCTTGTCATGTGGCAGGATTCTGTTACGTCCGAGGATATTCCTGCCCGAACCATCCCCGAGGATGTTGTGCTTCAAGTGTGGACCGGTGGGCTTGGCAAGGTCAAGGAGCTTACGTCCAAGGGCTACGAAGTAATTGTGTCTTCATCTGACTTCCTCTACCTTGACTGTGGTTTTGGAGGATGGGTCGGCAACGATGAGCGGTACAATGTGCAGATGGATCCATCTCCGGGGACCCCGAGCTTCAATTTCCACGGCGACGGAGGTTCGTGGTGCGGTCCGTACAAGTCTTGGCAGCGAATTTACGCGCTTGACCTTACTACTGGCCTTACTGCGGCGGAATCGAAGCGTGTTATCGGCGGTTCAGCTGCGCTGTGGTCTGAGCAGACTGACGGCACAACTGTCGATTTCATGGTCTGGCCGCGAACAGCCTCCCTTGCAGAGTTGCTGTGGTCAGGCAATACTGATGCTGAGGGCAATTACCGTGGCAATGACCTCACTCATCGTTTGCTGGCGTTCCGAGAACGACTCGTCGGCCGGGGAGTGAATGCCCTGCCGATTATGCCGAAATGGTGTCTGCGCAACCCCCACAAGTGTGACTTTAAAGTGTCTCCTACCGCCTAATAAAAATATAGAGTATAAATTTAAAATATGCGCC
The DNA here is from genome assembly GCA_030558835.1 of Blastobotrys illinoisensis. Lineage (NCBI taxonomy): Eukaryota > Fungi > Ascomycota > Dipodascomycetes > Dipodascales > Trichomonascaceae > Blastobotrys > Blastobotrys illinoisensis. The sequence continues at coordinate 79,069 of JAKTQJ010000031.1, read as the reverse complement.
CCTATACCGTAGGTATAGGTAGAGAGTGCTCATGATCCAGATTTTCGGGTGTTAAGCCCGGTCGTTCAAATCTCCAGCCGACGACTGGATGTCCCAAGCTAACCAGCCCGAGGCAACGAACCACATCTCTCAGATGTTCGACGGTTTGGTTACCAGGGGTCTAAGATATCCTTAGAGTATTGTGGGGAAAATACGTAACCAACCCAAGTTTTACTGTGGCTCGGAGTTGGTCTCCACACGTAGGCGTCTACCTCGGTGAATCAACTACCGACAGGCCACTACGTACGCCAAGGGCATCTCCGCAATGGCGGGCGAAGTATATATATCATAGCTAAGTCGCATTGTAGTTTATTCCAATAGTCTAATAGTAATAATGAAGACATTTGCCGATCTTCCCAAGTTTGATGAGCTCAAGGACAAGCGACGATTCTGGGAGTGGGGTCCACCCGGATCTTACGAAGAAGCTCTGGGCAAACTCAATCTATTGACTGATGAGCACGTAGCCAAAGCAGCGGCCCAGGAGATTAAGACCGGCATCCGGGTTGGTCTCGGGTGGGAGATGGACAAGCTCGAGACCCCGAGCTACTGGCGAGAAAAGTTCAACCACGTTGTGCGAACGGTTCACCCTACATGCAGAATTGCGTTTGACGATGTATACCACTTTAACCCGCAGCAATCGTCTCAATGGGACGGGTTCCGACACCACGGCATGCCTAAAGATGAGAACAAGAGCGTCATGGATCTCATCTCCTCGAAGGAGGATCCAGACGACGAAATTGAGTATCTTGGGGGCACCAAACCGTCGGAGATTCTTGACCGAAAGAACGATCGTCTCGGCATTCACCACTGGTCGAAGAAGGGCATTGTTGGGCGTGGAGTGCTGATTGACTACGTGGACTATGCAGCGAGAAAGGGAATTGATTTCTCTGCGCTCTCTGGCCAAGCGATCAAGTTGGAGGAGATTCGAGAGATCATTCGAGAAAACAATATTGAGATTCAGCCGGGCGACATTTTGTTTATGAGAATTGGCATGATCCAGGAGTGGAACAGCCAGGACGATGCATTTAAGGAAGAGTTTGCCACGAGGCAGTGGCGACACTCTGGAGTGGAGCAGTCTGAGGACATGCTCAGGTTCTTGTGGGACAACCACTTTGTGGCCGTAGCCGGTGATGCCATCGCATTCGAAGTCACTCCGGCGGTCGACCACCACCATTTGTTGCATCACTTTTTGTTGGCCGGCTGGGGTGTTCCAATTGGTGAGCTCTTTGACTTGGACGAGCTTGCGGCGACTTGCAAGCGACTCAATCGGTACAGCTTTTTCCTATCCAGTGTACCTTTCAACAGTGTTGGCGGTGTTGCCTCGCCTCCAAACGCTGTCGCCATTTTCTAACCATTGTGTCCTTTTATATTTTAGGTACAGGTTTCGGTAAATACGATAAATGTCATAAAGCCCCTAAAGAAAGTCTTATTTCAAGATACATGAGAAGTTCGAAGCAGTATAGGAGACTCATCGCATGTAGGTAAATGCTCTCAGATGCTCATCAGGGTATCCTTTAAACAGGCACCTTAGGTATCATTGCGTTAATTGGAAGCAGGTACATTTAAATGCTTACGAAGAAAAAGCCAGCCTACCCTCGGTTATCGAGTCTACTTAAGTATAAATAATCCCACGGTGCTATGCATGATGGACGGCGGGATCGGGTGAAATACCCCCCACTGTACCCCATGTACCCCACCTTCGGTGCATCGTCTCGCCGACAGGAACGCTTCACTCCGGAGGGATAAATAATCATGAGATCCCCAGATTTTCACCAGATCCAAATTACAGATTAACAATGAAGACTTTTGCGGACTTGCCAAAGTACGACGACCTTAAGGACAAACGGCGGTTCTGGGAGTGGGGGGCCCCTGGATCTTACGAAGAGGGTCTCGGCAAACTCAACCTTTTGACGGATGCGCACGTAGCCAAGGTCGCGGCCCAGGAAATCAAGACTGGCGTTCGAGTCGGCCTTGGCTGGGAGATGGACAAGATGGAGATTCCAACGTTCTGGCGAGAGCCGTTTGGGCACGAAGTGCGGACAGTCCACCCCACCTGCCGGATCGCATTCGACGACGTGTACCACTTTAACCCACAGCAGTCGTCGCAATGGGACGGTTTCCGACACCATGGCATGCCTAAGGACAGGACTGATCTCTCTCCAGACGATATTAACAAGATTTGCGAGACGGAGGACCCGGACAATGTGATTGAGTTCTACGGAGGTACGCAGCCATCTGAGATTTTGGACCGGAAGAACGACCGGATTGGCATCCACCACTGGTCGAAGAAGGGCATTGTTGGTCGGGGTGTTTTGCTGGACTACGCCGATTGGGCTGCGAAGAAGGGAATTGAGTTTTCGGCGTTCTCGGGCCAGGCCATCAAGCTTGAGGAGCTCCAGGAGATGATTAAGGAGTACAACGTGGAGCTACAGCCGGGCGACATTTTGTTTGTGCGAATTGGGTTGATTAGCGAGTGGAACGCCAAGGACGAGGAGTGGAAGAAGCAGTATCCGAACAAGAAGGTGGAGCATTCTGGTGTTGAGCAGTCGGAGGAGATGTTGAAGTTCTTGTGGGACAATCATTTCGTCGCTGTTGCGGGAGACTCGGTTGGGTTTGAGGTCACTCCCGCTGTCGATGGGTCGAGGGCGCTGCATTACTACCTGCTGGCTGGATGGGGTGTGCCGATTGGCGAGATGTTTGATCTTGACGAGCTAGCGGCGACCTGCAAGCGGCTCAACCGGTACAGTTTTTTCCTGTCCAGTGTGCCGTTCAACAGTGTGGGCGGCGTTTCCTCGCCGCCGAATGCCGTTGCAATTTTCTAAACACGCATACCCATATGGTACATGATGAATTATGATCGATTGCTAGAACACTACTTTTATGAATCAAACCTTTTTTGAAAAAGTCGTACCATCAACTAATCTTGCCGTTAGTAACGGTAATGTCGATAAGGTTTGGAAAGGGTGAGGCTATACTGAAGGTATCGCCGTACCCTATTTAACCCATAGTAGAGCATGGCAGATTCTTTAGATTACATTCAGGTGGCTTAGAAAGCCCAATGGTTCTTGCTTTGCGATAAACCTCTCAGATCAGCCCACTTTGAGTGTTGTACTCGCTACTATTACCTCCGCCGTAGGCCCACGTCGCAAGCGCCTTCGCGTAACGCTACTATCTGGTTCACTAAGTTAACTGAGATAATCTTAAACTGGCAATTGCATAGGAACCGGATGCTACAATCATATACCAAGGTATAGCAGCAATCGTCTATTGTGATGAACTACCGGTACCTGTAATTGTCAATTGCCCAATCAAGCTACATTCAACCAGTAATCATACCCGATTGCCCATAATACGTCGACTATCAATTGTAATAAGTATTTTCAACACTGATTATTGTACCACAGAATGGTTTGGTTAGACTATAATTAACAGAGGTATTAGAAGCAAATTAGTTTAAATGAGGTATGTGATATGAATTAAAGAGACAAGGAGATAAGCCACTTTTAGCCCCCATCCTGCTCTATCCTACACTGTCGTAACTAAGTTGAAAAGCCTAGCTCCCCGATACCATAGAAGGCAATTGTATAATATCTAGCGGAAAGCCCCCTAGTTCTCCCATCGTAGAAGAAGCATTGAAGTATATGGTATAAATTAAACCGCTCTAGTCTTGCGGAAAAAGCTGCTTAATATAGAAGGCAATGGCTTAAGGAGCCTCCCCTAGGATCCTCGAAATGAGATAGACGGGGGTCTGGGGGCTGGCCCCCAGCTACGGGGGGTTTGGGGGGCAGCGCCCCCCATGGAGAAGACGACAATTTAGGCGGATTTGAGTTCGCAGCGGCGTTTCAGAAAACGCCGGCCGGTAAGCTCTGGGGAATGAAACAGGCGAGATTAAACGGGGCGTACCCTAATCGATAACTCTATGTAATGAAGCGGGGGCTCATCAGGGGCACAGACGGTGGTGATGGGAGATCGTTAAAAGACGAGAGGATAGCCGACCATCCCACCCACATACCATGTCGGCACCACAACCGTCCAACGTCGTCGTCTCCATGCCGTATGCGGCGGCACAGAGCCAGAAGGCGAAGCGGCCGCAGGCATGCGTGACGTGTCGCCGGCAGAAGATGAAGTGCAAGTTCTCCGTGCCGGGGAGCACGACCTGCGACCGGTGCCGCGCGAGCAACCTCGACTGCCGGTTCGAGGTGCGCGCCAACGACAAGCAGTGGACCGCGACAGTCGAGGACCGCCTCAGGCGGCTCGAGGACGGGTTCAACCAGCTGCTGGACGCGCTCAAGGCGCAGAACGCGGAGCAATTGGCGCGCATCGAGCCGCTGAGCACGCCGGACACGGCGCTCAGCCGCAACTTTGTCGTCAATGGCGCCGAGTCGACAACGACAATCAACACAAGCCTTTCGTCGCAGGGCGGCGGCAGCTGCTCGCCGCCTGCGGCGCCCGCGGCGCCCAAACGCAGCGCGCCCGCAGACAATGCGGCTGAAGAGCCGCACCGAGTGCGGCGCAAGTACCAGCGGTACGACTACGTCGAGGTGAGCGCGGGCTCGGCGGCGGAGCTCGTCGAGTACTTTGACACAAAGCTCGTCAAGTACCTCCCGATCCTCGTGTTCAAGTACATGCCGCAGTTTGAGGCCAGCGACGTGCGGCAGCGGTCGCCGCTGCTGTTCCTGTCGATTCTCACCGTCGGGTCGCTCTACCACCCGCAGTACCAGGGGAGCCACACGTACTTCCGGCAGCATTTCGAGTCCATTGCCGGCATGCTGCCCAAAGACCTAAACGAGCACCGCGAGAACACGCTCGAAGAGTCGGTCGACCTCGTAGTGGGCCTCAGTGTCGCCGGGGCGTGGCTCGGGGGTGAGCTGGGGTTTAAAATGTCGCTCAGGGCGAGCGAAATTGCCGGGACAGTGTTCCCTGAGGCCATCGAGGCGCACCAGCAGGACGTGCCCAAGCGCGACCTCATTAGTGCTATTGGGCTGATGACATATATAATTGAGCAGCGGCTGCGGATCATCCACGTGAGGGCCATTGAGCCGAGCCAGGTTGTGCATGGCAAGCGCCGCGATGTGTTTTTGGCCGAGTTTCTGGCCGCCATGATGCGCCATCGCAAGGGCCGCCACGACACCGACGTTGCCGAGCTCAAAATCACCGCTAACGTCGAGCTGTGCGCTATTATTCTCATGCTCCAGGTGGACCTGTACTCGCAAATCAAGCGGGATATCATTGAGCACTGGAACTACCAGCTCAACAAGTGGCTCACAGAGTGGATGAGCAAGCTCACGGTGAGCCTGCTGCCCTCGTCGTGGAAGCCCGTGCTACTGACGTTCCACTTTGCCAAAATGTTTGTCAACAGCCTGGCGGGCAGTGAGGTCAAGCCGGGCGCTAAGGAGTACTGTCCGCCGCGCCCTGGGTCGCAGATGACTGACGCTGACCGGGTTCGGTTCATGTCGACGGCGGAGGAGTCGGCTATGACGGTTTTGGACATGCTAATCCGCGATAAGGACATGGACCGTCTGATATCGGTGGGTCCTGTGTTCTACCCTACGATTTTCATCACGGCGGCGGCGTGGTTGCTGAAGCTTGTTACGACGGCCCCGGCAATGAACCTGCCCATTGAGGCGACGCAGGTGCTGCAGAGGGTCTCCCAGGCCCACTCGGTGCTTGCTGAGGCTATTGCGCTGCCTGTCTTGCCGTGCTACCAGGCCATTCGCGGCCTCGGTTCGGGACTCTCGCGGGTCGAGACAAAGCTTGCTGCGACCACCTCCACGGGGTCGAGCTCTCCCGATCAGCCCACGGATGCATACGAAGTGCCGATGGCGTGGCTCCACGACGCGTACAACACGGATATTGTCAACCCGAGCCTGTGGTCGTTCACGCCGTTCAACGAGGCCGTTCCGGCGACGAACCTGACAATGTCTTCTACTACTAACAATAACAATGGTATGGCCGCCCAGCCGGACTACCTCATAGACGCTCTCACCTACAGCCTGCTGGACTCTATTGGCGAGCGGCCAACTTATTAATACGCCTATCAATCGGCAACCGACAAATATTAATACGCCTATCAATCGGCAACCGACAAAATACTAATACTACCCACCCTACTTTCTCAGAGGGATGTCGGGCAGCTTGGAGAAGAACATATCTTGTTGATCTATATCGAGATGTAGGTCATGGAGAAGAACACATCTTGTGGCTCTATATCGAGATGTAGGTCATGGAGAAGAACATATCTTGTGGCTCTATATCGAGATGTAGGTCATGGAGAAGGGTCATGGGGAACGTATCTATGGAGAAGGGCATTAGCAGCAGATAGCGCCGGGTCTGTCACGACTTGGGTCGAGTGGAACTTGGGCAGACCATGCAACAAAAGGTTCCTATACTGCGGAATGGAAGTCAGCGACCCCCCGAGGATGAGCATTGTCGAGCTCGCATCGCATATCTCCAGCAACTGCTCAATAACGAGTCGCAGCTGCCGCGCCGAGTCCTCAATGATCTTCCGCGCGTCTCGGTCCGTTCCGAGCGCCGCCGCAAACACAAGCGGCGTGATTGACGCCACGTTCGACCGGTCTGGCAGCACTGTGTTGATAATGCGAATGTGTAGGTTCTCGCCTTGCTCTAGCGAAAACTTGTCTAGAATATCGCACTGCAACTCTGACAGGCGCCCTCTGCCCGTGATCAGTATGGAATCGTTAGCCTGGAGCAGCCGTTTGAGCGCCGAGAGGCCAATGTAGTACCCGCTCCCCTCATCGCCGAGAATCGACCCAAACCCGCCGGCCCGTGCGACAGCGCTAAACTCATTGTCGAACACCATGCCGATGGATCCCGTGCCGGCGATGAGCCCAATGGCCCTGTCAGCGGTAGAAAACTCGAGTTCTCCGGCGAGGAGGTTTGCGTCAGATGTCAGCTTAAAATGGGCCACTTGACTCAACGCCGGCAGCGCCTTGAGGCCGCTCAGCGTCGAATTGTATGTATCGGAGCCCTCAGAGCCTACGCCGGCGAACCCAGCCCAGACGGCACTGATGTTCTGGGGCTCGGCCTGGTCTATGAGTTTGCTCAAATTGGCCAGCGCCGCGTCTATTCCAATTGTAGAGCTGTCAATGTTAGCCACCACATTTAGTCCTCTCTAGCGGTACTTACACGTTTGATCCGGGGCCGACAAAGACCTCAGGGGCGTCGCGCGAAGACGGAGTAGCAACCACCAGCCTCGTCTTGGTCCCGCCAGCATCGATTACTAGTACAGCCGGCTCCTGTGCCATCTCTATCTAAAGTTCTAATAAAGTACTAACGACCCCAAAGGGCCCAAAAGGGCCCCTGCCAGCCATGCCGAATGCATACAGCCGTGCGTAGAGCTGTGCGCGTGCGCAGGCAACTCCCAACTACATATGAGACACACCCCATCAAACGGAATGCCAGAGCGCGGCTGGAGCCCCGGGTGGGATCACAAGCCTTGCCGGCGAACTCGCCGAGGGAGGCATCTCGGTCAAGTCGCCGGTACGGGGATTCCACCGAGCCGCGAAGGGCGGGCGGCGTGGTGGGCAATCGAGCCAAGGGAGCACGCTTTTGCAAAAAGCGAAAGCGCCACGAGAAAAGCGCATTTTTGGGCACCCCTGTAAATTGTATTAATCTCGTTTAGAGCCGTTTGCAGCCTCTGTTCTCGTATATGGCTCGGTAGCTACCGATCAGCTGGGGTGAACACAAAGCGTTGTAACGTAGCAGTGGCTGAACCCCACAGAGCACAGCATGTAGGGGGTGCAGAAATATTCCGCCGAACCAATAGGAGCGGGAGGAATTTTTTTTTCACTCGCTTTTGGCACGTCGGTTAGACTCCCATCGCGGGGTGAAGGCCCTTGCCAAGGTGGGGAAGAAGCCCTGGAACTGCAACGGAACATTGGTGTTCGGTAGGGCCCAAATGATCTGATCTGGCCAGGTTTGGGTAACATTAGAAGCCGGAGTAGGCTTTAATGCGTGCCCTGAATCGAGGAGGGGTACGTAGACGTGATGCACGATGCGCGTAGTGGGGTTTAGAGCATGTTGTGTGGAGCTTAAAAACTTTCCTGGGACTGCTACGACTAGTCAAAGTGTAACACCGCTAGGCGGTCAAGCGGAATGGAACGCCAGACTCGTCGAGTTATCATCACGTACAGAGCACAATGTAGCGTGCTTGTCGGTGGGAGGCCGGAGCTTATCATATCAATTGATATCACCGCCGTAGATAGCGATGGTGCATATTTACTCTAACAATAGAACTAACGTAACAAGCTATATACAGGGTGATACACTGCGAAATAAAAAAAAAGGAGTATGAGGCCCGTGACAGCGCACGGCGGTTACCTCCGTGTTTTGACAACTTTAAGGTAACGATAACTTTCAACGTCAATGCGGAGTAAATCCGGGGCTCTTCGAGCTATCCACATGCGCTCCGCCGGATCGCTGTGCGACGGTTGTAGGTTGTAGCAACGGTCTTGGTAGCCTATCCTGTGATGGTAGTGGCGGGTGGGAGAAGTGATTCACGTTGCCTACCATGCTAAGGTCGTATGGAGATGCTACACTGCATCGAACGGCGTATCTGCCCCTCTCCGTGCATATCGACAGTGTATACACCCTAAATCGCTCTCCTATAATGCTGGAATCGATGTACAGATCTACGGGGATTGTTTTTTTATAAAAGCGACTATCCTTCTCCAGGTTTTCTCTCTTCTTTTCCCCCAGCTAATTTTCTAATTTTGCAAACTCCTAACTCAGGGCTGGATCATCTTTCGAACCCTTCGAATCACCAACGTTCCACCGTTAATAATCCAACCTTAGCGTTAGCACACTCCTGAGTTTCTTCCTACTCGTGAGCTTTCGTCAACTTTTTCAGTTTGGTAAGCGAAGTTGGACAAATTTTGTGCCGTTTTAGAGTGCAACAAGGTTTGAGGGAAATTTATATATCCGCCTCCTTTTATTGCAAAGTATCCAAATCACCAGACAAAAAATGGTCAACCTGCATTTGGCTGGCGACGATCGTGAGGAGCGGCAGGCTCAGCTCCAGGACGCCCATGTCGTCGATCCGACCGAGGGGCTCAAGACCGACAGCAGTGCGCTCGGCACCTTCAACCGGATCCGAATCAACCCTTGGATCCAGGTCATTGCCATCTCCCTGATTTGCTTCTGCTGCCCGGGCATGTACAACGCGCTTTCCGGTACCGGCGGTGGTGGCCAGATTAACCCTACCGTCAACGCCAACGCGTCCGTAGCCCTGCTCTCGTGCACTGCCGTCACGGCTATCTTCATTGCCGGTCCGCTTCTCGCTCTGGTCGGGCCACGAAACTCCATCCTCATTGGCGGCTGGACCTACGCGCTCTACTCTGGCTCTCTGCTCAACTACAACAAGAACGAGAACGCGGGCTTTGTCATTGCCTCCGGTGCTCTTCTCGGTATTGGCTCGGCCTTCCTCTGGGTCGCCCAGGGTACCATCATGACTGCGTACGTGCCAGAGTCCCACAAGGGCCGATCCATTGCGCTCTTCTGGTTCATCTTCAACATTGGCGGCGCCATTGGCTCGCTCATCTCGTTCGGTATCAACTACCACTCCGAGTCTGCCACTGTTTCCGATTCGACCTACATTGCCTTTTTGGTTATCATGCTGGTCGGCTGGGTGCTTGCCATTCTCATTTGCTCGCCTCGACACATTAAGAACAAGGCCATGCTCAATGAGCTTGCCGTTGACGAGAAGGGCCTCGATGAGGAAAAGACCTGGGATATTCAGCATCTCAAGCGATCCGTTCTGCGTCTCATCAAGGTCTGCATCAACTGGAAGGTCTTCACTCTCTTCCCTCTCTTCTTCACCGCCAACGTCTTCTACCCATACCAGCAGTCTATTGTCAACGGTTACTCCATGAACATTCGATCCCGATCTCTGTCCGGCGCCCTCTACTGGATCGCCCAGATGTTCGGCGGTATCGTCCAGGGTGCCATTCTCGACATGCTGCCAATGGACCGACGAAAGCGTGCCATTGCCGGCTGGATTTTCCTGTTTGTTACTGGTATGGCCATCTGGGGTGGCGGTTACAAGTACCAGGTCGAGCTTGACGCCCGACGAGTCTGGTGCGCGGACCACGGTTTCATCCTCAACGACGCCAGCAACCCATGCCCACGACTCCAGAACATTGACTACAAGGACGGCGCTTCCTTCCTCCAGCCAATGTTCCTCTACTTCTTCTATGGTGCTTACGACTCGTTCTACCAGTCCTTCTGCTACTGGATGATGGGTGCCATCACCAACTCGGCCTACGAGTCTGGTGTCATTGTCGGTACCTACAAGGGTCTCCAGGCCGTCGGCGGTGCCATGACCAACCGACTCACTGCCATTGACACTTCGTGGATGGCCCAGTTCGCCATCAACTGGGGTCTTATCATTGGCGCCATGCTGATTGCTTTCCCGTCGACCATCTTCGTCAGTCCAACCAACGTTATCGAGCAGGAGAACTCTGTTGATGAGAAGGCAGTCTCCGAGCATCTTCCTTCAAAGGAGGATGACCCAGCTCAGTCTGTCTAAACTCAATTGCATTCCATATTGCACCCTTTTATTTTTTCCCTCCTTCTGTGCACATTGCTTTGCGTTTTTTTGTCTGTTTATGTGTCGTTAATCAATTTTTTTGTAATATTTTTGTGAATTGTCAACTGTACCCTAGTAGACCTTAAACCTTACTGACCGCTTACCGCGTGCACTGTTACCACTTGGCACACTTTATACCACACGCAGTATAAATACTATGTAGCAAATAAAATATATACCGTGTAGCGTATCCGAAACGAACTACCGTCACCACGACCAGCGTACGTAGCCACGCCGCCCCCCGTTTCAGTGCGTATTTTTTTTTTCAGCTTTTCGATACCCAAATTACAGAGAAATTGCAAAGATACTCGTTGTCTCGCAAATAAACATTACCGGCACTCGTTTCTCTTCTGCAACGCTAATTAGCTGTGCCTGCGCGGGAAGGATATTATGTAGGTGTTGCCCGGTACATGAGAGTGAATGAATGACAATAAGTTCAATTGGGGGGCACGAAAAGGCAACTAACATTGGGTACCGACGCTTTTGAGCACATAATCTTCTGTATATTCTCGGCAAGCAGGCGTTGCCAGTTAAACTCTAGGCGGGTTGTAGAATAAGGGACAATTAATATTGCAAAACGGGATGTGACGAGCAAACTTTTCCCGCTAGAATTAACGAGGCTGGTCTATATATCACGCACAGCGTTCTAGCAGCACCCCTGTGGTACTCGCCTTCAGCCAAGGGACTACCCCGGCCCCGCTTTGGCGGTTTGGCGGTTGGCGAGGCGAAGTAAGGTACGGGTACCGCCAGGATGCGCGTCTAAGGCGGGTCTCTTTGCTCGGCATTACGGTTCGGGTGGTAGACTACTGTTTAATCTGCGTAGTAACTAATCGCTGCTGCGGGTGCAAGAATTGTAATTGATTTGATGTTTACATGAAACTTGAGTTGGATCCATTTGGTTTTAAATTCTCGGGAAATTCGAGGAATTAAATTTAATTTGGTAGGCTTCGGGTACGGTTTTTGATGAACTGGACACCGTTGAGCTTATAAAAGATTCCGCCCATTGAGTACAAAGCCCCTCAGACCCTATGGCGTAGCATCGAAATTTACGGCAGTACAGCCCTTTGCTGAGGGGGGGGACTGCTAAAGAATGAGGCACGGTGATTGAGGGGAGAGGCGTGATTATTTCGCTTGTATATCCACCGATGTTTCAGCAGCCGGTACGTGATTCGAGGGATGTGATTTGAGTATAGAGGCAGTTTGTAAACCTTAATCTCGATAGTCGTTGCGCAGAAGACGAAAAAAAAAAAAAGAGATGTAACAAAAAAGCCCGCAACATCTTCCGCAACGACGGCAAAGTTGGGTGGACCAATTCGGCATTCCAAGGAGAAGCTGAGCGGGAATGGAACGACCAAGGGATAGCCGAGCCAGGCAGCCTAAGCCATGAGATAAATGCCGGTCGCTTGAAACACGCCCTTTTGGTTTTTAGGTTCATTTCGGCGGTCGCATCCAGGACAGGCGAGAGACTAGACACGCACGTACTCATAAATAATTAATTTATCGAAACTCTTCTGTTTCTGGTCCGTTTCGTCTATTTGTCCTCTGGGTTCGTCTCGGATTAGGTTATCAGTCGATTAAAAAGCAATTGGCTGCCCCTAGGGCCATAAAAGTCTTTGCCATCCGCCCCCGGACTTCGGTTCTTCAAATCTCAATCTCATCAGCAGCTCGTGAGTGCAATCGAGTTTGGTTTTTCGCCCCCACGCTGCCCAGGATTCTCGAGAAAGATAATGTCAAATCCGTACTTTCGGTACTACGCACCTTACTATCAATACCCGTCCTCCCCTAGGCACTCGATATCCTCGGACCACTATGCAACCCCAAGAGAGTACCCCTCGACGCCGGTGACGAGCCCCAAAAAGCTTCCTTCGATCAAAGACTGGGGCGAGCGCCTGCAATTGGCGCCCATATCCCCTTCGAGCAGCATTTCATCGACGACATCGAACCTGAGCCCCAATGGCGGCAGCACGAGCCCGCACCACCGGTCACACAGCCGCTCTCTGTCGATGGACAATTACTATTATTCCTCTCCTCGGTCCAGAGTAGGACTGGGGATATACTCTGATCGCATTGCGTCCATGTCCGTTCAGCAGCAGCCCGTACTCCAGGCCGGCAAGGACATCAAGCGGCGCACCAAGACTGGCTGTCTGACATGCAGAAAGCGGCGCATTAAGTGCGACGAACAGCACCCGACGTGCGTTAACTGCGACAAGTCGAAGCGCGTGTGCCTGGGATACGACCCAATCTTTCGAATGCATGTCGACCGGCGGCGCAACCGCCGTTCCATTAGCAAGAAACCGTTTACTCCCCTTCTCACGACACGGCCGCTCTCTCCCGGCAAGGAGAATGGCGGCACTACCAAGGTGGCAGTGAAGGTTGACGGCATTGACGCTGCCCAGGAGTCGGACCGCATGCGCATTAACAGCCTCCTCGACGCTGCGGCGGTAATTGAATCCAAGCCGAAGTGGACAACGTGGGGCCAGGTGTGCCAGTACTACACGGAGCACATTGCGCCCTCTCTCGACGCGCTGTTCGCGACGACGCGGTTTGGCGACATTAGCTCTACGCCGCACCACTTTGCATTGGGCGCCCTGACGGACGAGTCGACCAGCGCCCAGGACCTGGCCGTCATTGAAGCCCTCCGCCAGCTCCTCGGGCACCTGTGCCCCATGTTCAACCTGTCGGGACTGACCATTGACGAGTCGAAGATGGCCAAGCTCGAGGAGCTCCGCATTACAAACGACTACAAGCTCATGCGGCTCGTAGTCCAGCTCATGTCCAACACGGTTCGCCCCTTTGAGTACCTGGCCGTGGCCGAAGGTGACTCTGAGATATACACCAAGGTGATTGCCCTCGACCGGTTCGTGTCGCGCATTGGCGGCTCGAGCCCGGACGGCGCCGCCTCCGCAGGCGACCCCGACGACGGCTCGGACGTTGCCATTGGCCAGGTCATTGACGAGCTCTCCATCGCCCAGGCTTCGTGCTGCGACCGCATCTGGCAGGTGGCCATCCACATATCGCGCGACGGCGCGCTCTCGCCGGACCAGCTGGCAAAGTACGCATCCATCCCCGTCGAGTCCCGCGCAATGGACCTTGTCAGGCTCCTCGCGCTGCTCTACCACGCCACCGTGCACCAAAACCCGGCACAGGCCTCGGTCTACCGCGGCCGTGTCGACGAGCTCACCAGCTTTGGCGACCTCATCATCCAGCGGATCGTAGTCATGATTAACCGTTACTAATACACCCCCTCCGCTCCCCACAACACACCCAGGAGCTTCCCCCCAGAACCCCATTAACCAATCCATGCCCTGTAATGAATCGCACCAAAAGTACTCCTACCACCAGCGCACTTGGGGGGCTAGCCCCCCAAACCCCCCAGAGCTGGGGGCTCTGCCCCCAGACCCCCGCTAACCAGCCAATCTCTGTTCTAAAAGCCTTAGATACCAGCAATTTGAATTGCATTATCAAGAGTAAAGCTCAGCGGCCCTAATTCCATTCATCAATACCAAGTAGCTGACCGCTTATGAAGAACAAAGCGTCTAAATTGATGTAGTCCTCAAGATGACTAGGTATTTTTAGGTGCGATATGCGAAAGCAGAGGTGCCAAAACCAATTGGGGACGCGAGGTGGTTTCCTCAACTGAGAACTACTGATTGAGCTAACGGACCGAGGGTCAATGGCACACAACGAAGGAACGGGCTGAAAAGCCAAATATCACAGTCATGATAGGTATTACGTAGATACACCGTGACTATAGTACAAAATATTCAGAACCACTGAGAGAATAGTATCATGACCAATGTAGTTTAATAATACAGGCCGATACAATTGGCCAATGAGCCCTGTAAATACAAGGAGCAGTACGTCGGTTAGGCCTGCTATAAGTCAAATGGGGGTCTGGGGGCTACGCCCCCAGCTCTGGGGGGTTTGGGGGGCTAGCCCCCCAAGTACGCTGGAGGTAGGAGTACTTTTAGTGATTCATTACAGGATTTGATTTGGTTAATGGGGGTCTGGGGGCCACGCCCCCAGCTCAGGGGGGTTTGGGGGGCTGGCCCCCCAAGTACGACTGGTGGTAGGAGCCACGGGGGTGTCTTTGCTCGGGGAACAAGTGATATTACATAAGGGCGACGTCATAAGCCGGTGACGAGAAATACAGCGCGGATCCGATGCGTTTTGTTCCTTGCAGGAGCACAACGGCGCGCGGGCGCGCGCAGTATGCAGGGGTAAGCGGAGCGTGTACAGCCACGACGGCGAAAAATTTGCAGAGCCCCGGCACTACGGGCGCTACGAGGGCCCCCAAGCAGGCGCCGAGACGGGCGCCGAGCAGGGCGCCAGCAGGCGGTGGGAGTGCGGTTTCATTGCCTGGGGCGAGCGCATTGTGGCGGGATGCGGTGTTTTTCCGGGAGGTATTTATAGCAGCGGAAGGCTGAGCACCCGGACTGGGAGTTACGCGGTGCGGTGGGACAAGAAAAAAGTGATTTGGCGGACCTGCCAACCCACCACGCACGACCTTCGGCCTCATTCGCTCGTTTCCAGTAGACCGCGGGGAGAAGGAATCGGGAGAGATAGAGACGCCACAGACGTGGATTTTGGATAGACGACGTTTCAAGAGAGGACGTTTGACGAGCGGACGCGGAAAGCCGCCACAAGGGCCTTTAGAGACTAGCCACCCGTTACAGTTACAAGGGCCGTTACAAGCGTTACACGTGTTGCGAGCGTAACAAAGGCACGGATACCCGTTACACGTGTTGCGAGATAGTTACAAGGACGTGGTTACCCGTTACAAGTGTTGCAAGCTTTCGCTACAAGTCATAGGATGCGCAACCTGACAGACCCGAGCCAGCCGTACCAGTCGCTGCCGCACGAGCAGCAGCCGGTGAACCCGTTTGCCTCGGACAACGAGTCGGACGCGTACTCGCTGCAGTCCGAGGGCCACCCGCCGGTGCCGCCGCCGCACGGGTACGACGAGTACCAGTACCCGTACGCAGCGCAAGAGGCCATGCCGCCGGCGCCGGGCCCGCGGGGCGCGCAGTTTCTCGCGCCCGGGTCGCGGCAGTCGAGCTCGAGCCTGAGCGCCATGAACTCTGAGTTTGACCGCTACCCGAACCGCATTTCGTCGGCGGCACCGTCGATATCGTCGGGCACGGGCGCGCCGCTGCTGCACCCGGGCGCTGCGGCGCACATGAACAACAGCAACCGCGGGTCGACGTTTTCGGACGAGACGGGCTCGTCGATCTCGTCGGAGCGCGACTACGGCGCGAACCCGTTTGTCGTCAACGCCGACTTCAGCCCGTTTGGCGGGTACCCGGCGAGCTCGTTCCCGCTGCACCTCGAGGAAAAAGAGGCGGACGACTACCTGCACAACCCGGACCCGATCCTCGACGCCAAGTACGACCGGCGGTGCCAGGGGCTCGACCGCCGCGGGTGGGCGGGCCTGCTGGCGTTTCTGTGCCTCGTCATCGGCGGCCTCTGCGTCTTCATCGTGCTGCCCGTGCTGACGTACTCGGGCCTGTCGGAGCACGGCAAGGCGAGCACGCACACGGTCGAGCAGCTGACAACGTACGAGTACGCGACTTTGTCGGCGATCCGCACGGAGCTCGTCGACCCCGACACGCCTGAGAGCGCCAAGAAGCACAAGGCCGCCGACGGGTCCGAGTGGGAGCTCGTCTTCTCGGACGAGTTCAACAAGGAAGGGCGCACATTCTACCCCGGCGACGACCAGTTCTGGACGGGCCCGGACTTCCACTACGCGTCGACGGAGGACCTCGAGTGGTACACGCCGGACGCTGTGACGACGGAAAAAGGCACGCTCGTGCTGACGCTCGACGCGTACAAGAACCACGACCTGTTCTACCGGTCGGGCATGCTGCAGTCGTGGAACCAAATGTGCTTCACGCAGGGGTACCTCGAGGTGTCTGCCAAGCTGCCCGGCAAGGGCACGACGCCCGGGCTGTGGCCGGGCATTTGGACCCTCGGCAACCTGGCGCGGCCGGGGTACAAGGCGACGTCGGACGGCACGTGGCCGTACTCGTACTCGTCGTGCGACGCGGGCATCACGGCGAACCAGTCGTCGCCGGACGGCATTTCGTACCTGTCGGGCCAGCGGCTCAACTCGTGCACCTGCAAGGGCCACGACCACCCCAACCCCGGCGTCGGGCGCGGTGCGCCCGAGATTGACGCGCTCGAAGGCACCGTCGACGGCACCAAGCTCATTGGCATTGTGTCGCAGTCGCTGCAGGTCGCGCCGATGGACATTTGGTACATGCCCGACTACGACTTTATCGAGATCCGCAACAAGTCGGTCACGATGATGAACTCGTACACGGGCGGCCCCGTGCAGCAGGCCATCTCGGCGACCACGTCGCTCAACCCCGACTGGTACGAGGTCGGCGGCGACAAGCAGTACCAGTCGTACGGGTTTGAGTACCTCAACGACGACGACGACGGGTACATTCGCTGGTTTGTCGGCGACGACTGGACCTTCACCATGTACGCGCCCGCGCTCGGCCCCAACGGCAACATTGACTCGCGGCCCATCTCCAAGGAGCCCATGTCGATCGTGCTCAACCTCGGCATCTCCAACTCGTGGACCTACATTGACTGGCCCGCGCTGCTCTGGCCGTCGAAAATGCACATTGACTACGTGCGCGTCTACCAGCCGCCCGACCAGGTCTCGGTCACGTGCGACCCCTCGGACTACCCGACCTACGACTACATCCAGGACCACATCAACGCCTACTCGAACCCGAACCTGACGCTGTGGTCCGAGGCCGGCTATGCATTCCCTCCAAACAAGCTCATCGACGGCTGCGAGGTGTAATTCTAGCATTTCAAAAATACACGCGTAATATTTATTCTCCAGCTCATCGTTTTCGTTTGTTACGCTGTAACTAATAGTTGGTTACGCTGTAACGAACCCCTGGTGCGCCGCACTGGGCCATCTTGTACAACGCATAGAATACACGTACCTGCCATCACACTTGGGGGGCCAGCCCCCCAAACCCCCCTGAGCTGGGGGCTCTGCCCCCAGACCCCCATTAACCATTTCAAGTCCTGTAATGAGTCGCACCAAAAGTACTCCTACCACCAGCGCACTTGGGGGGCTAGCCCCCCAAACCCCCCTGAGCTGGGGGCTCTGCCCCCAGACCCCCGTTAACCAGCCAATTCCATTTCATGTCCTACAAAGACAAAGCACCAAAGTACTCCTGCTGCCAACATGCCAACCCTTGTTACGACATCAAGAGAGGAGGAGAGAAAGCCATTATTACAATGCATGTGGATGACCTAGCAATTGCAGCTAGTACTTGGACATTACTGAAGAATGGCATACTAGCAATAGATCGACAACTCTTTGTATTAAGATAAATAGGGATCTGTGCGCAATCTTGAAGATTGAACATTAAGCTAACAGATCATCTCTTGTTAGGTGTGGAAGATAACAGGTTATGAGCCTTTACGGAAACAGATAATAAGCACCCTTCTCCGAAAGTCCAACCAGCGATCCAAGATACGATCATGGCCTGTCATAAAATCGATCCGCAATCTTTCTAGCCAACCCATTATCAGTTGTTACGCTGTAACCAATAGTGCGTTACATTGTAACCCGTTATCGTTGTTATGCTGTAGCCAACTATTGTTACACTGTAACGAACCCCTGTCACGCCGCACTGAGGTGGCCAACTTGTACATCGCGTAGAATACACGTACCTGCCAACACACTTGGGGGACCAGCCCCCCAAACCCCCCTGAGCTGGGGGCTCTGCCCCCAGACCCCCATTAACCAAATCAAGCCCAGTAATGAATCGCACCAAAAGTACTCCTACGACCAGCGTACTTGGGGGGCTAGCCCCCCAGACCCCCGTGAACCACCTAATTACATTTCATGTCCTACAAAGCACCAAAAGTATTCATACCACCAGCTTGGGGGCTAGCCCTCCTGAGCTGGGGGCATAGCATTTACGATACAAATACACGCGTAATATTTATTCTCCAGCTCATTTTGTACCAATCCTTGTTACGACATAGCCAACCCGTTATCAGTATTACGCTGTAACCAATGTAGTTTGTTACAATGTAACTAACCCGCTATCATTGTTACGCTGTAACCAATGTAGCTTGTTACAATGTAACTAACCGGCTATCATTGTTACGCTGTAACCAACTATTGTTAGACTGTAACGAACCCCTGTTTCGCCGCACTGAGAAGGTTCATCTTGGGAGTTTTGGTCCCTTATCTTTGCCATTGCAACTGTACCAAGTGAAGTAGAATTATCTTTGCCAACTACCAAGTGAACAATGCACCTGCCAAGGGAACTCTGGGAACGGGTGTTGGACCATGTCGGGGTAGACCTGCACGAAATCCAGCTGACTTGTCGAATGTTTCGCGACATTTGCGTCAGGAAGCTCTGGAGTGGCGTTACCATCTCTTTCCGGGCTGAGAAATTGCAACCTGGAGTAATCCAGTGCCGTCAAATCTGCCAGCCGGAGGCATGCCAAATACTGTCCGCAGTGTCGCCATACATTAATGGGCTGGTTGTCGAAATGACCGATATTGCGGCGGTCATAAAATACGGCCCAGCAGCAATGCAGGCTCTAAGAGTGGCCATGAGATCGGCGACTAACATCCGTCTCATTGTTCGCGCCGATACATTTAACAGAGGTAATATTGCAGCCGAGCTCCGCAACACCCTCGAAAAGCTCGGCAGGGCAAACAAGTTAACCGTTATGTTCAGAGATCTTGTGGGCTCGCACGGAGAGCTTGTGGACTCGCACGGAGAGCTTGTGAACTTGCGCGGAGAGCATGTGGATTCGGACGGAGAGCTTGTGGATTCGCACGGAGAGCTGGTGAACTCATACGGAAACCTTGTGGACCTGGACGGAGACCTTGTGCCCACAGTGTTGGGGGACGTAGTCGAGTATACCATACAACAACTGGAAAAATCAGTAGCGTTTTTGGAGTCAATCTCCGCCACCATTGAAGCCGATCTCTCAATATTAACACCTGCATTTTTACCCAGGCAAATATCCGAACATATTCGACTACTTACAGTAAAATTGTGTCCGTTTGACTACCTTGAGCACTTGCTACAAAAATGCCCTCAAGTGGAGTCCCTGTGTGCCGGATCAATGTCGCCAGGACGGCTAGTTCTCCCTGAGCACATTCGAGAATTTGAACTAATCGACGCTTGGGCGTTCCCGTTCCCAGCCGATGGGCTCTTCGTCGTAGCGAGCAATTACGTTACGCGTCTCACAGTCGACGCAGAGAGGTTAGAACGCGACCTCAGCCAGGTAGAATTCCCAAATCTTCGGTCATTGGAGCTGGTCTTGGATGTTGTCGGCCCTCGTTGCATTGAAAAGCTAAAGCCCCTGACAAAGCGCCTTGATCAGGTTAGAGTCGATTTCAAAGCTCTACGGAATGACACGCTGGTGAAAATCGCACCCCTAATTCGCAACGTCAAGGATATCCGGCTGAGCGCCGTAGGGGTAAAAATATTTCTTTTCGATCTAAAACCGCATCTTCTCGAGCATTACAAGCAGTACATCCTCGACCACTTTACCTTGTTGGAAAATAACCGTCATGTACGGAAACTCCACCTCGAGCTGCCTTCATTCGATCCAGAAACAATAGAGACAATAATAGTGCTGCTTCTCAAGGTGTGTCCTCTTATCGAGCATCTTTCATTAGAGGACACTTTGACTAATGAGAGTGACGTTGCCAAGCGCTATCCCTATCTGCATAGACCAATTCGTTACCAAAACAGCGATTGGCAGGAAGACGTTTATCAAGTTGACCTGCAAAAGATACGTTCGTCGAGCAGCGTACCATGTGACTTGAAAGCGTTTTTACGCGGCTTAACAATCCAGTCCGCATCTTCGTCGTAAATGTGTTAGGTCGTAAATGTGTTAGGTGAATAGTCCGTTATATTGCCGGAATCTTAGCTGACTTCGATGAACTTATTCACTACTTCGATGGCATCCTTGTCCTCGGTGATAGTCGGTGATAGTCGGTGATAGCACCGAACAGTGCAAAGAGAGGACAAAAGCTGGGCGAACGGAGATAATAACTTAGATTTGTTAGACTATTTGTTAGAGTCGGCTCTACCCATGGCCTTGTCCCAGGTTGAGCCATATGCTTTGTGGAGACGGTCGACGGCGCTCGAAACCGAGTCGAGCGCAGGCCGCACGTCCAAAATAAAAGAAGGCGTGTCCTCATCCTCGTCAGGACCCGTGTAGTAATCAATCACGTACCGGACCTGCTTCCACTCGTCACTATCCGGCTCCCCGCGGAGCACCGTCCAGTCGTGCCGATCAAACGGCGGTGGAGCACCGTACGTCGCCGGGAACACCTTGCCCAGCCACTGGATCATCCGCGCCCGCGGAGACAGCTCGTCGGGACGCCCCTGGAACTTGAGCAGCCGCGGCTCCTTGTGGGACCGGTCCGTGTATGGCTGTTCCCACTCGAGAATCTCCTTCCAGGCGCCCTCGTTCAAAAAGTTGTGCACATCCACCATACTCTCGACCGCGTCCTCGGGAATCTCGCCGCCGCCCTTTCTCAGCATGGCGTTGAACATCTGCTGCGGCGAAGGGTACTCCCACACGCCCTCCGAGTCGGTCGTCCCCTTGGGGATAGTGGACATGGTCCGCTCGGTCGGCAGGTCCAGCTTCTGGCCAGGCGCTTTCTGCGAAGAGAGCTCCGGCATCATGTTGAGCGGGTTGAGCTTGCTGCTCCACCCGAACCAGCCTTGTGGTGCCGAGTCATGCTTGACGGGGCATTTTGACTCCTTCTCGGCCGGTTTTTTTTCTGGTGCCTTGTTGAAATACGAGTCATGCTTCACGGGGCATTTCGAGACGCCCGAATCGCCGTGGGGGGCGCCCGGCGGGGCGCTCTTTGGCGCGCTTGCGTCGCTGTCCGCCCAAAACCAACCCATTTTCTTATCTTTCCTGTCGTTTGGAAACGGTTTGATTTTGACTGGTCGTTTTTTTGCTGTGCGGTGCGCGCGACGATGGCGCGGCTGACTGTCGCAGGAATGCGAGCCGCACGGCGCCGCACAGCGCCGCACGTAGTCTGACACAAGTGTCTCAATGCGCCGCACCAAGCCGTGCGGCTGTCGCATTAGAGTTTGTCGGCAAACAAGCTCGCCAAACTCGTTTGACTTTGACCAAACTCGTTTGACTTTGACAAGGAGACGCGGCCCTAGTTTCAATTCCCACGGGCTGAGGCTTGGGGCTAGCCCCGAGGAGGAGAAAGTCAAACTGTATAGAGCGTTCTATATTCAGACAAAAATGCAGTTAGTAATAGTCGTTAGTTCGTCAAGATAGCGTTCGAAACGTCGCCGGTCATCACACAATCGTAAACATCAAGCCTGGCAAGGCTAGCAGCACCCCGATTTGGGCTCCGGCTCGTCGTTATGCACATAAATGGTATGCCGCTGGTTCTGCTGCTGCAGATACCGGTCCTCCAGCCGCGCCCGGCGCTCAATGATCTTGCGCGTGATGACCTCAAACACCTCCTCGACCCCCTGGTCGTCCTTGGCGCTGATTTCGTGGCACGCCTCGCCGTCCCCGGCCAGGTGCTTGGCCGCAAACGCTACACAGGCCTCAAACGGCACCTGCCGCCGCGACGGGTCCGCGCTCACCAGGTCCAGCTTGGTCCCCACAATGTGTATGATAATGTCGTCGTCGAGATTCTGCTTGAGCTCCAGCAGCCACGAGTGCATCGCCCGGAACGAGGCCTCCGAGGTAATGTCGTAGCACAGAATGCCGCATGTCGCAGACCGGTAGTACATGGGCGCCATTGATCTGAAGCGCTCCTGGCCCGCCGTGTCCCAGATCTGCAGCCGCATCGTCACGTCGTCGACCTCGACCTTCTTCGCCAGGAAGCTCGCGCCAATCGTCGACGCGTTGCCCTGCTGGAACGTGTTCCTCACGTACCGCACGACAAACGAGGTCTTGCCCACCCCTGTCCGGTCAGCACGCCCCAAAATCATCCGCAGAACAACTTACCCTGGGCTCCTAGCAGAACAATCTTCGCATCCAAACTCATTCCTCTCAGACCCTGTGTGTCGCAAGGTTCAATCCCGTGTGGCCAGGGGCGGGTCAATCTATCGTAAGCGTGCGTGCGCGCGCGGCTCTCCTGCATGAACTTACCCGGCTCTCACCTACCAATATTCACTTAAGGGGGTCCGGTCGCCCCAGTGGAAGGGGGTTTGGGGGGCTGGCCCCCCCAAGTAATTGGCTAGTAGTCATTTTGAGAGTAATCTATTTGGGGCAGTGGTACTAGCTTCTGTTACTGGGAAACTTGTCCAGAGCCTGGGGCTCGTATGACGTGATGGGGTACATATGTAGATGAGATCATGTGCAGGCCGCATTTATTGCCAGTTGATAGTACCGATGTATGACACGCTGCCGTAGCCGTAAGAAGACCTTCTCCACCAGCTGCTGGGCTTGCGCTTAGAGGTTAGTGATAAGAGATTGACCGGGTACCTTCCGACTACACACGGGCGGGTCTCCGGGCTGCTGCTGCCCTTCACTAGCGCCGCCAGACGCGCCGAGGGCACGGCTACGACCCGAGCCGTATCGTCCATGACCCAGTGGCACTCCTCGCTGTACCGGTAGACCGTAGAAGTCCATTTCAGTAGATCAATTACTAGTAGCGCCGCCTTGCGGTACAGATCGCCCTTGAACGGCAGCCACAGGTACCGGTTGTTCTGGGAGTCCAAGTGGGGCCGCACCCAGTTGACGCTCCTCGGGTGCGCGTAGAGGACGGTCCATTCACAGGCGCCCGTCTCGACTAGAGAGGCAATGTCTAGGCCGAGAACGAATCGCCCTCGGAGGCCAATGCCCAGTGCTGAGGTGAGCCAGACGCTGTCAAGGCTCGGTAGCGGGATTGGATAGTCCGAGACGTCATTGCTCTCAGTCGTGCTGGCCAGTATTATGTGCTCGGTGTTGGCAATTGCAACGTACTCGTCGCCGAGAACGAAGCTCGCGGTGCACTGATCGGACTTGGTTCGTTCCACCGTGTGCCAGCAGATAAGCTGCGCCTGGGCATCTACAACGACAAAGTAGCGGGTCTTGTGCTCCTCAGCGCCGAGGACCATCCTTCCGTCCCACGCTGTCGAGTAAATGTGCCATTCTAGCGCGGAGTCCAGATCGCCAATGTCGTACCGGCGCCAAATCGTGCGGCCAAAGTCGCAGTGCTGGCTCAGGTACTCGATCTCTTTCGCCTTGATATCAATTACCCCAGCCTTGTGATGGCCCGCAGTAAACGTAAAGGCAGTGGGCGAAGTGACCGGGTCCGTTTCAAATAGGCTGTCCCCGAGCCCACAGTAAATGATGTTGGAGTAGTCCTCGGGGAAGTTCTCAATTGGCTTTTTCAATTCTGACTGCGTCTTGATTCCCCT
The DNA here is from genome assembly GCA_030558835.1 of Blastobotrys illinoisensis. Taxonomy (NCBI): domain Eukaryota; kingdom Fungi; phylum Ascomycota; class Dipodascomycetes; order Dipodascales; family Trichomonascaceae; genus Blastobotrys; species Blastobotrys illinoisensis. Next base: position 55,027 of record JAKTQJ010000031.1, on the reverse strand, counting down.
CATCATGTTCCGCCGCGTCGCATGTACTAATACCCACTGGTTGAACCAGAACCCGAGGAGTCGAGGTGTAGAGTAAGTCCTCAAAAATGTGGTCTTTTCATCAATTGCACTTGTATCGCTCTGCTTTGGGCACACTTTCGGCTTGAATAGAACCTCGTCAAGCGCTATTAATTGTTCATTCCAGAGCTTGCACACTAAAGAGTATCTCCAGAATGAGTATGGGTCGTCATCCTGTAACCTTTTAAAGATCATTTCCTGAACCTCAATCGGGAATCCCATGTTGAATAATATAATAGTGCAGGAATATATCAACGGTGTGGAATTCTTTGCCGGGTTATATAGGCCTTTCAACATCAAAGCAGGGCTTTGCTTTCGTGTGGCTGTACTGTCTTCACGGTCATCACGATCTCTGCCACCTTATTTCGAACGCCTATTCTCGATGTTTAAGCCGCATCGTATAGTCTCAGCTAATTCGGCTAAGCCAAGAGCTTGTCTCTCACTAGCCCCTTAGTGGACGTACCAAGAGGTAGTCAATCGATGCCCCAAGGGTACTATATATGATTCGGTCTTTGTCAGGCTATTTCTGGCTCTAGCGAAGTATAGCAGTTTAAGCACCGCTCATTTCGCTCGTACATACCTTTATGGATCGAACGTTGACTTCTTTCAAGTGAAATTTTATCTCTCCGTTTTGTTTATTCTACTTAGATCCTGCTCATCGACATCAATGTGGGGTAAAATGTGAACCCACAGCCGCTATCTGCTACAGATCTGCTTGCCGGTTTCGGATCGTCGAAAGGTCTCACTGTCCATCGCCCCATTCCCTACCCACCATTCAATTCTGTTACATTGTCATTTTATCATATTCTCCAATTGCCACAAGCAAACCGACCTTCGCAGACGCTCTAAATCCTATTTTTATAGTGAAGCATAGCGAACTGAACCCTACGGAAATAAACCAAGGTTTAGAAATCAGGGTCTAGCTATGAGACAGAACCTCCACCTCAGCCACGGGATACGATTAAGCATGCAATACAGGCGAAGCATGGGTCGTCGTCATCAGTTAATCATGTGACTTGAAGTTTCAAGCTAGGTTGATACAGAATACTGGTTGTTTCGTGTAGTACAGTAATTCAAACCACGGAACCAGAACTCCTATCGCATTCTTATCCATTTTAGTTTTGCCCATCTGTACATGTGGCCATTTCACCAACACTTGGTGATGCATGTTCAACCAGATGATATCGAAAGTTTTGGATGGAACTGAAAGAGCTGTTCGTAATGAGGTCACCCTTGCAGCGCCCTGCAAAATTTGTTAGAGATGTTCAAAAATTATAATTGCTAGCTATTCCGTTTGATGTATTACAACCTGAAGTACAGTACTATAGTTGTTCCATATTTGTTCTGATGTATTTTATAGTCATGGAATTGTGAGAACAGTCAACAATAGATTGTACTGTTGCTCGTTAGAGTAGCAACAATTATTAGGTGTATCTGCCTCTATTGAGTCAAGGTGTACGAGCAGTATATCAAATAACAAACGGTAATGCCATTGCGTTGACTGCAATAGGAATGATAAGTTAGAAGTAGAATCAACACAACCAATGCACTCGATTCCACCGACAGGCATTCACTTGGGCCCGGTCTCGATTTTTCACGAAGGGCTCTGCGTGACTGTTTCCTTTTGCATTGACCTGGATTATGACCTTGCCGTGTTCTGGCTCTGACGAAATTTCCTTGGTTTTGAGGACTTATTGGCGGCGAAATTTTCAATGATAATAGCCTTTCTTTTGCGGTTTATTGGATTGATTGTGATTGAGAGTATTGATGAGGATGGTATTGATGTCCATTTAGGAGGAATCGACCATTATTAATTGGTACAGTACAGTAGTAACACCAATCTACAGACATATTTGTAAAATCGATTTCTAAACATTCTGTGGTAATAATTTACCGGTAAATACTGTATTACATTGCAGACGGAGCACGATGATTCCGACTGTTAACTGTTGGTGGCAGCCGTGCTACTGTATGGCTCCTTACTAAAGTTTGTAACCCCGATCAGAGAAAAAAGACCTTGGATAATGTAAGCGACAGGCACAGTAGACTGCTGCAGGCACAATTACATATAACAACAGTCGCACGTAGGCGATTACTAAAGTTTCAAGGATGACAATTTAGGTTGTTTCCATTAGATATCATCAACATTCAATAGCTGAATTGACACAATGGCCGCTCAATTTAAGCGAGCTGCTCTTCCAAAGAGCCAAGGTCTTTTACCGTGAGAGCGGCCCACAAGGTAGTCCAATTGTTTTTTTGCTTCATGGTTTCCCTTGCTCATCACATCAGTATCGAAATTTGATCCCCCTTCTGGCCAAATCTTATCGAGTCATTGCGCCTGATCTTCAAGACTTTGGAATTACCGAAGTGCCAGACTCTTTCCAATGCACTTTTGCAAACCTTGATGCTACCAAGCGGCAGTATGACGAGGGTACTAAAGACTCGGTACTCATCGCCCCATAGTCGTACTACTTGGGCTATGCGCTGATGCAGCGGCCAGGGAATGAAGATATCCAGATTGATTTGACCCCAGACTACGAGAACATTATCATATTGTACCCAGAGTTTCACAAGTTCATCATGGAGTCCCGGGTGCCAATTCTTGCTACATGGGGCAAACATGACTTGATTTTCCCCCTTAAGGCGCCGAGGCATACAATAAGGACGCGAATGTTGAGGTTCATTTGCTGGACGCGGGGCACTTTGCTGTTGAGAGCAATATGGAGGAGATTGCTGGCTACACCATACACTTTAATTTCTTTCAGCTAGGATATTCGTACAGACGACTAAAAAGCTGAAGTACATTGGGAAGCAGTAGAGTATGGGTAGCATTATTGACTCCACCGCAACCGCAATGGACGAACCGCAATGGACATCTTGTCGCACATATAATTTAGCATTATAAGCTCCTTCAGCAAAATTTAGCCTTACAGCACGAGTGGCAAGTAAACGTGCTTGCGCAGGTGGGACAAAGTCTAGCAAGGTTAGATTAAAACCCCCATGATCTCCAATAATATATATATGGAACTTGATTTCCTTTATAGTGGTTGTTATCCGATCACCGAATTGCCATGTCATTCAACAATCTACCGACAGAAATTATAGCACAGATAATGCAACTTGCGCACGAGTCCGTGCTAATGCAGGGGCGCTGTGTCAATTGGACGCTCTGTCATATAATTGATGATATATTATGGAAAAAGGTTCATATCTCGTTTAGCAGGAGCGAGCTATACGTAGGAAATACAAAATTTCATCATATACCGGTATTCGACAAACAGCCATCACCCCATCGCCTGGACCCGAGTTCAAATAATCACCCCAACGTACCATATGAGAAAATTGAATCCTTGTTGGGCTGTCTTCAACGCAATGCAAGATCTATCCAACAAGCCGACCTCTTTTTTAGATGCTCGTCTATCCTGCCTGGCGTAACAGAGCTGTTCTCCCTCATAATAGCAGAAGCAATTAACTTGCAGCACATCTACCTAATAGCGTCCCCGTGGACTCGTGAAACTATTGAAATTTTCAAACGTGGCGTTCCACCTGCTTCTGGACGAAAATTGCCACTCACCATAGTTATTAAGGAAGAATGGGGTGGAAGCAGCGCTGCTATTCTCGATACATTTTATCCTTATCAAGATGACCTTAAGATAGAGCTATCATGTGATCACTATCTACCGCGCGGTTTCTGTGCTAAATACGGAAGATACCTTAGGTCTCTTGATCTGGGGGTCAGAGAATCGCGCATGGTCAATTGCCTGAATGATAAGCTAGAATTTTGTACACAGCTCGAAATTCTCTCAATTTGGTTTGTGTTCAATTTCAATGATTTAAATGGTATAGCAGCGGGAGCATCCGTCAAATTGCCTGCATCTGTGAAAGAATTTCGACTTACCCAATTTGACATCCCGCCACCAGCAATTACGTTCATTCTGCCTGATATAAGCTATTTGACCATTAATATGCTAGAATATTGTGGCTTTCCAGTGCAGTTTGATTCAATGAAACCGCTGGCGTTGAAAGAGCTTCGAATTGAAACGGCCCATGATATTATTGCATGTTTCCCGAAGCCCAGCAATCCGGTGTCAGCACTGGCACAGTTGGGAACATGGGAGACCTTGACTTTATATATAGATGATAAAGATTACCGGGACGATTACTGGCGATATTTACTTCAGCTTAAGCCGATAATCGAACAGACGACTAAAAAACTGAGGCGCATTTGGGGAGGAACTGAGTATGACATCAGCTGTTACCTCGAAACTGACGTCCTTAGGTCCTTAGATCCCCATAACATAGGTCGGTGGCATTGATTGATTGATTGATTGATTGATTGATATTTGTATTATAGTCCCGGTGTATCTACGTACTACCCTATCAAGACTGTGGTCGGATATTTGGCTTTTTTCAGCCTGTTACTTCTGCGTTGTTATTGTCGTTGCTGCACTGGGTGCGGCTGTTGTTTGGAGGGTACTCGGTGTAGCTCGTTGGGTTGTCGTGGGGTCTCTTGTTGTGTACTCTAATCGATTCATTCATTCATTCATTCATGTGCTCTCTTGTTGGGTCTGGATGTTGTAATGTGGTAGGACTGGGCCGAGTGACTGGCCCGCACCGGCTCACCATATCGTACGCACATCTCCCTTTCGGGCAGCTACGTACCCTCCACGGTACAATTCTTTGCACACAAGTGGCTTGTGACGCCTACCAACTCGTGGCTGAGTGGGAAACGTGGCATTGACGTATTGGATTCGCCTGGGGCGATGTTTTCCTTGAATGAGTTTGGCCATGTACTCTAGGATTTGATTCGTGGCAGCGAGAGGACAGAGCGCTAAGCGAGCATATGCCGAAGCTGTTCTTGTGGTGTATTAACGTAGGAGCTCACCCGATCGTGGGTTTAATCGATCCACTCATCAGCCAAGATGCTGGCAGGCCAGAATTGTACCGTCGAATTAGTACGCAGCGCTAGCCGTTAGATACACTTAGCTAACCGCATATACTTATAAATTGGTCGAACAGTATACGTATACTACCAATTCATAAAAGGAAAACTACCAGTTGCCAACATAAAACGCTCTATTCAGCCCTAAGGAATACATGTACTCTATGACACCAAATGCGGTGTATTTTTCTACATGTTGGATTTTTTCAACCGGATTGGCTACTGTAGTTGAATAATTGCGATAAATTGTATACTTGATAGGGATAATTAAGAGATATCTGTTAGCTATTTTTCTGCCGTTCTCCACCCCTTCTAAAAAGAGTTACCCATTGTCTACTCTTTCTTTGGAGATCCTACTGCTCCTTCACTTTCTGAGTCCGGGAGAACTTGCGCTTAGCAATCAAGACGTATCGAGCGGAGAAATGGCAACCAGTACGGTAATTAGCGCTTTGGCGGACAAAATATCGCCGACCAGGACATAGGCGTGGAAGCCCCGGACGACTCTATGTTATTACTAGGGTTGCTGTTGCTACCGTACAGCTCTTTGGTCCACCTGTTGGTGGCCCTAGGAATGCAGTAAACCACTTTTGATGGCTGAAATGCGCTTTAGATAAAAACTTCACTTCTCCCAATGTACTTGAACTCACTGTACCAAGATCAGTAGACAAAATGCGATGATATGTACAATCTAACTTGATCTCGAGTGCCTATCTTTTACTAAACTAAAGACTGATAAATAAAATAGATCAAATTAAAAATATTAAATTGAAAAATTATGGCCAATAGACTGGCGAAGGACTATCGACATGCTCAGGCCACTGTTAAATAGAACCACAGGGCGATTCGTACCGGGCCTGGTGCGATGGAACCACCAGGGTGGCGTCCCTGAGTACATCGAAATTGCCCAACAGCAAAAGCTCTACATGATTGACAAGAGCACGCCTGGTAGCGTGTTCTTCCTGCCTCATGGCGCGAGGCTGTTTGAGAAGCTCGTCGACTTTATGAAGACACAACAGCGGCGGTTTGGGTTCCAGCAGGTGATCACTCCGATTATTTATAAAAACGAGCTATGGAAGACCAGTGGGCACTGGACTCACTACAAGGACGATATGTTTGAAGTCAGCAGCGGCCACGAGGAAGAGGCTGATTTCAGCTTAAAACCCATGAATTGCCCTGGCCATTGCGTCATGTTCGGCCGGCACGACCACTCTTTCAGGGAATTGCCGGTCCGGTACGCCGATTTCTCTCCTCTGCATAGAAACGAAGCTTCTGGCGCTCTTACTGGGCTCACCCGAGTCAGGAAGTTCCACCAGGACGATGGCCATATTTTCTGCCAGCACTCGCAAGTACAAGGGGAAATTGAATCTTGCCTCAAGCTGATTCAAACCACGTATGAGATTTTCGGACTCGGTCAGTTCCGCCTTGCTCTTTCGACCCGACCTGACAAGTTTGCCGGTGACGTTGAGCTGTGGAACCAGGCGGAAGCCGGTCTGAAGGAGGCGCTACAGAAATCTGGCAAACCATGGTCGGTCAATGAGAAGGACGGAGCTTTCTATGGCCCTAAGATTGACATCATGGTCACTGATAATAACGGTAAAGAGCATCAGACTGCGACGATTCAGCTGGATTTCCAGCTTCCAAAGAGCTTCGAGCTAAAGTACATGGACGCCGATTCTAAGGGGGCTACTCCTGTGCTAATTCACCGAGCTGTTTTCGGCTCACTGGAGCGGTTCATGGCCCTGCTGATTGATCATTACAAGGGGAAATGGCCATTCTGGCTCAACCCCCGGCAGGCAGTGGTAATTCCTGTTGCCAGTAGACACCATGAATACGCTCAGAAGGTCGTTGCAGAGCTCTCTGGAGTAGGCACAGAGACCACCACCGATAGTTTCTTCCACGTCGAGCTTTCCGCCCAGGATGAGACTGTAGGTACCCGGGTTCGACGAGCGATCGCTGACGGATACAGCTACGTCATCATGATTGGCGACAAAGAGATGGATGCCAATAAGATTGCGTTGCGGTCGCGTGAAGATCGCAAACTGGAGGTTTTACCAGTGGAGGAAGTCCGAGCCAAGTTCGAGCAATTGGACCGCTACCACAAATGATCTCCCATTGCATTGTAAATAAGCCCACAAGGACATAGACGAATGATGTATATATGCAAATGAACGAATTATTGTAACAGGTTATGCATACAAAAGTAATATAAGTTATATGTTAGCAAATGTCAATATTTTCCATCACAGCGGGAGCTGTGCATTTTTCATGGCGGCTTGGATGGTCTTTTCGGACAATTTAGGCACCTCAGCCTTGTCGAAGCGTATATCAGGGTAGTCGGGACTCTCTGTCAAGCCCTCCCACAGATCGCTAGGAAGAAAGTCTCCCCGCTCTTGGAGAAACGTCCGGCGTTGTTCAACCTCCTCATTGTACGCAGAGTTAATGGTATCGAGCATCTTCTGAACCAGAGACTCCATTCTCGCTTGTGCTTTAGACCGACGCACAATCTCAAGAACCATTGAATGATATGACTTGTAAAACAAGTTGTAGTAGTCCACAAGAGAATCCACTTCAGCAATGAGCTTGGTGATTTCTTCTCCATACTCAGACTGGTCTTTGGAATGGCTATCCAAAGTCTTTAGGTACTCTGGGAGTTCGCTGGAAGTGAAGGCATCAAGTTCTCTAAAATAATTGACCACATCTGAGTGCATCCTCCCCATCTTTTCGCAAAACTCGCTCACCAGCCTTTCTGAATCCTCAATGGACTTCCGTCTTGTGTGTAGTTCATTTACTGCTCCTTCTACCTCGTGCGAATCGTTTTCCAGTACTTGTAGCAGCTCCCCAATTTCTTCTTTTGGCACCTTGTTCTGGTCAGTCAGCTCGATGGCCTTAAGACACTGGTCATAGTGCCGTGCTAAGCTCTCGAGCAGCTCCGCCATCGCATGCGCATGCTCTGCTACTTCCTCTGTGCCTCCATGGGCCTTCTCTAAGCTCTTTTTGCGGATGTCTTTGACGGAGTACATTCCCTTCCGCAGTCTAAGTACCTCTGAGGCAAGATTCATCACACTGTCTCCCAGCTCCTTCTCGGAGACTCTGGATTTGTAAATGATATCATCAACAGTACCCCTTAGCTGGTCAATGCCACTTTCGAACACAAAGCTTCGAAGGTTTCGTTTATCGCTCTCTTCTTTCAGTAGCGCCTGGTCAAGATAGGTCTCATCCAGTAATTTCAAAGCGGTGTCCAAGCTTTGGTACGATTCTGTCAGGTGACTGATAAGATCGCCAAATTCTCGCGAGTTTTTGCGGTGGTAGTCCTCAAACGAAGATTGTACGTTCTGGAGCAGCCCCAGCTGCTCCTCGATCGCATCGTGTAGGAATATTACCTGAGCCCATAATGCTGTACCCTCTTCAATTTGCTTCCTACTAGTAACGACAAGCTTGTTAGCTTCGGTACAGATAGGACCAGCTACCGATAGACTCTGCTTGGCCTCGAGAAACCACTCGCTCAGTTTTTGTTGCTGGCTCATTTGCGTAGGAATGTGTTCAACAGGGCCCCCCTTGGCCAATTCTCTACGTCCAGTTCAGGATATCAGTTCCAATTGCGGTATCTCTAGGCCAAATTTCACGTCTACAATAGGTCTCCGAAGGGCTCCGTAAGGTACTAAATACCCTCGCGGGACTATCTATATCTTCCGGATTGGCGGTACCTAAGGCGCCACAGATCGCATCAACTTAACAGCTTAACTTAATGCACTACAGCTTCATACACCGGTCGGACTAGCGAGCCTAAGCGGCGTAGGTTAAACGAAGGATACAGATTATCTGTGACAGAAACAAGATCGTGCGTTTGTTCTATTGTGCCCCCTTCATTGCCCCTGGCTGAAATATTAGTAGTATTGTCTTCAAATAATATTGTGGTACGGTAAAGCGCAGCTTGAACCGGCAGAACAGTTAAGTTAGACAGTTAAGTAAGGTCCGAATATATTAGAGGCGATCAATTAAACTCGCGTTTGCTACGCGTCTCTTGAGATCCAATGACTGGAAATGGCACCTCGCGGACGCTTTTCGAGTCATGGGGGCTAATAGACGCGAAGAAGGAGTGCCTCGTCAAGCTAAAGCTCCCTCCAGATGTGCTTCGGAGGGTGGGCCAAGGCGAGCCAATGGACATTGACCTCGAACAGCCAGCAGCACCACACCCATTTTTCCAAGAACGCATAGCCTGCACAAATCACAGTGATACAAATGGGAAGAGTGGATCCGGATCAGATACTAAAGTCGACGAGAGTGCTATTCACCCCTTTTTTCAGGCGAGAAGGCCCTCTAGCGCTTCGGCTCCAAATGTGAAGAAGCCTCAAGAAGAAGTACATCCGTTCTTTCAATCACGAAGGAAACCCAAAAAGGATGAAGCAAATGGTGTTGTAGCATCAAAGACCCAGTCTGAGCAGGCTACTAGACCAGAAAGGCTGCCGGATCAACCAAAGATCTCTGTTAAAGTTACGTTAAAGCTTCCGAAAGAAGCCCTAGAACGCTTCAGGCCCAAAGTACACCCATTCTTTCAAAGGAGAGAAAAAAGACCTAAAAGTGCACCCAGCGTGTTTTCTCAGTCAGTACAGAGTCAGGTGCTCGTTCCTGCGCCTTGGCCCAAATACAGCCATGTTCGGGGAGATGATTCAATTGAACCCAATCCCAGTTCTAGTGTGACAAAATTGCATATTACTGCTAAAAACAAGCAGCGAAAAGTACCTGTGACGATTGACGAGAAGGAAAGTGTGCTCAACCGAATACTGTCCAAGGATGGTACAGCCAAATTTAAGCCAGCGTCACGGCTTTTTGTGTCCAGCGATGAAATCCGACAGATTGCCTTGAACTGTATTTCCAACCAGAACATGCGGTTCCTTGAACCGTTGCTTTCGACGGTTGGAGAATTTAAGGCATTTGAAAAGTACGAGTGTGAGACGAGCGCATGGACGACCAAATACGCTCCAACAGCGACCAATCTCATTGCCACGGCTGACCCTAGAGCTCCATATATAGTTGACTGGCTGCGGCATAGAATTGGGATACTCAAGCATAAGACCCCCCAGTCTTCGAAAAAGCAACGCAAGAAGCGAAAGTCATTTAATCTCGACGGCTTTATTGTGGAAGACGAAGAAGACTCGTCTGAGGTGGACCTTATCAACCGGCACTTTTTGATACTCTATGGTCCGCCTGGATCGGGTAAAACGAGTGCGGTGTACGCAGCTGGCAAAGAGTTGAGCGCATACGTCTTCGAGGTTAACTCGAGCATGAAACGGTCGAGCAAGGATCTTTTAGAATTGTTGGACGGTGTTGGGCAATCACATCTCGTGCACCAGATAGACTCGATTGTCAATCCCGAAAGTCTTGTACTGTTCGAGGAAGCGGACGTTTTATTCGAAGATGAGAAGTCGTTCTGGACTGGGCTTGCACGTTTCGCGGACTTGTCTAAGCGACCAATTGTGCTCACCTGCTCGGATCTCTCTGTTGTCCCGCAGAGCGTCATCGAGATGAGCGAGCTTTTGGAGTTCAAGCATAGCGACGCTAGTCTCCAGGTGGACATTCTTCTTCTTATTGCATTAAACGAGGGCCATTTAGTGCCCAGAAAAGACCTTCAAGCATTGGTGCGGCGGCGCAAAAACGACCTCAGAGCATGCATCAATGACCTCCAGTTTTCGTGCCAAATGGGACTCGGAGGTAGGAAATCTGGGGTAGACTGGCTTGTGACCAAAGCAGAGCGAGAGCTGCATGGACCTAAGCGGGTAGTCAGCCGGTGTGACACTCCAATTATAGACTATACGCCAACAGGACCGGGGCTGCTGCGGGAGGATAACACGTTTGCGGACGCTGAGAGCCGCTCTGTGGCGGACGTGTTATATTCTCTACAGCACAGTGCCTTAATCGATGATTATGGCACTAAAATACCGGATAAAATGGCCATTGCATACACGGAAGAGCAAGATGTGGATTCCAAGTCTCTACCGTTTGAACAGAGAACTTACGAATACATCCATCCTAACCGGGTGAATATTCCTGACGACAATCCTGCATTGAACAAGTCCCGGGTAGCAAACTCGCTGCGCGATGCTATGGCATTCCTCTCCTACCCGCCGTACCCCATGGTTGGAACGTATAATTCTATTGACTGTCTACATGGCGCTGTGCTGGCCACTGATATTGCTCCCTACGTGCGGTATATGGCCACAGTGGACATAATGAGGAAGCGACAGCTGGAGACGAGTATATCAAGTCTCAACGAGCTTGGGAATCGTACCACGAAGAGGAGCCTCACAGCACAGGGCCTCCCATACGACAACTCTCACTTAGAGTGCGACAATGAGGACTTGCGAGAAATCATTGCCACGGGATTCGTGGGAAACAACAACATTGCATAGCTTCTACAAGCACATAGAAGTGTCTTACGACATATTACTGGTTGTTCAAGCACATAGAAGTGTCTTACGACATATTACTGGTTGTTCCTACTACATAGTATTACCTACCACAACATAAGAGCAGCTACACACATAGTGTAGCAATAAATAAGTTAGATGATCTGCGTTCTGAAGTTGACAAGACCGCCGGTATAGTTTCGAATCGCCCGGTTCTTGTTCCTCGCCGCCTGGAGGCGCCGGTACGCCTCTTGGATATGCCGAGCGAGGATGGGCCGCTGGTCTTCGTCAGGGCCATCAAACAGATGGTGCTCCCGTTTGCGCTTTTTGTTCGTCTTGCCGTTGCGCGACTCGAGCTCCTCCTCTAGCTCCTTGATCTTGAGAGCCTCCTCGGTCAGATTAGCCACGATTTCAAAGGTCAAAAACCCTAGAATATCAACAATATCGTCATGCGGCTTGGAATCCGTCAGGTATTGGATTCCCGCCCACTCTCTAAACCGCTTGCCCTTTCTAAACGTAAAACTCGCCTGCCGGCATTCACTCCAATGCACATACTCCTCCTTCGTCATGTCTCTGGTTCTATCATCTGCCGTCTTAAGCCTCTGGATTGTCGCCATGTTCGCCTCAAGCTCGCTCTCGTCCTCATTTTCGTCCTCGTTCTCCTCCAATGGCTGCTCGGAGAACATAAATTGCAGCTCCCAGGGCAGACGAATCTTGGACTTCTTGTACATCTTCTTCGACGCCTCGCTGCCCATGATATTGGAGTCCTCCAAAAGCTCGGCACCCTCTACTCCGCCGCCACCCTCGTCTCGGGCGTTTTTTCTCACGTCTTTCCACGACAGATACGTTCTCAGACGGTTCACTTTCGCCTTGTCGTGCCGAATGAGGAAAATGAGGTCCTCAACGGCAACAGATCGGGCGCCTCTTTTCAATGCTAGGGCCGTTCCTTGCAGCAGCTGGGCTCTGTTAGCTCTGAACGTGTCTAAGCGCGCTGACTTACTATTTCGACGACCTGGGCCCGGACGATGTCTTCGATCAGCGAAGTCGTCTCGGTCGGCGGATCGTTCGTCTCGCCGGAGACGAACATCATCTGCTGGATCTCGACCTTGTACTTGTACTTGTCTTTCTCCTTCTCGGCCATTTGGTGCTGTGGTGGGGGGATGTCGTTTTGTCGCAGATTGGCGATAGTTTGGGACCGACATTGTATTGCTTCACCTCATGTCTTCTTCGTCGGAGGAGTACTCTTCAGAGGAAGAGTTCCGCAGCTTCAAGCGCCCAAAGCTGGCTGACGAGGGAATGGAGAGTGAAGAGGAGCACCTGAGCCTGCGTTTCAAGCCGATGGTGTTCGGTTCGGGCTCGGGATCAGGCGATAAGGGCGGATCAACCAAGATGGCGAGCAGTCTTGCAACCCAGTTCATGAGCGCGGGGCGCGAGACTCTTGGAGATCCTACAAAAGGTTCAGAAGGGGTCAGTGAGAATGAGAATAAAAAGACCGCTGTCGAGGCACCTCCGGATACGACCCATTTGAAGACGTATGGTATCGGCGCAAAGTTGCTGAGCAAAATGGGCTACGTCTCCGGAACTGGCCTGGGCACTTCCCGGCAGGGTATCGTGAAGCCAATTGAACAGCAGCTCCGGCCTGGGAAGAAGCTGGGGCTTGGAGGTGTTGCTGAGAAAGGAAAAGAGTCACGGGCTCAGGCTAAGCGATCGGGAAAGATTGATCTTGGAGAGGACGTGTTTGACCAGATTCGGCAGATGCCAGTGAAACGGAGGCCGAAAGATGTTTATAGATCCGTGAGCGAGCTAGAGGCCGAAGGGCTCCATGTTCCGGGCGCCCTGAAGAATATTGTTGATAAGACTGCGAGTGGTAGCGGCAAGGTTCTGACAAATTTGCAAGAATTCAGGTCGGGATCCACTACTCCAAGCCAGCCTGATACTATGGCTGCATATGATGAAGCGCGAATGAATCTTTCTCAGTATGCTGCGCGATCGCATCGGCTTACTGAGTGGAAGAAGGAGACGGAAGCTACCAAGAAACGGTTAGAGGCCACTCAAGAGACGCAGAAGTCGCAGCTAGAGCTACTGCAGTCTTTTATTTTGGCGTTCAACCGTCTCAAGGATGAGATTGCCACGACTACCGCCACAGAAGAATCGCTCAAGTCCTTCTTATCTATGATCATGTCGGAAGGAAAGCCGCTGTCGAGGGTGCTCAATTTAGAACGGACGGTGGCTTCTCTTCTGGGACCATATCTAGAGGTAAAGATGGCCAGCTGGGACCCTTCTGATCTGAATGTACCATTATTGTCGCGCGACCTCATTGCGCTGATATGCGAGACCAGGGGGGCTATATCTGACATTCCCGAGTCTCGCGATGCAAGGCCCCTGGATGCTATGGTCTACCAAACCTGGCTCCCAAAAGTTCAGTCTACATTTACTAACCAATTTGACCTGGAGAATACTTCTTCAGCGAGATACTTACTTGAGACGTGGAGTCCCTTGATTCCTCCGTATGTTAAACGCGCTTTCCTGGAGCGTGTAGTGATACCAAAGCTGAAGCAAGGGCTGGATAAATGGAGAGTTCGAGGTACCTCGCTTTCGGCGCCATATAACTGGGTGTTGCCTTGGATGAAGTACCTTACTGAGATGCACCTTGAGGATAGGGTAATGGATGACATCCGTGGTAAATTTACCAGCTTTCTAAAGGGTCATCGAATAGACTCTGCTGATTTTGCGGCAGAGACGCTTCACTGGAAACCGCTGTTTGCAAATACCGAATTCGAGTCCCTGGTGGAAAAAAATGCAGTGCCACGGTTGATTGCCTATGTCGACACTATACTTGAAATCGACCCCTCTGATCAGGATACAACGCCACTTGACCATCTTCTTACGTGGAGTGATGTGTTGAAGCCGCGTGTATTGAGCCAAATTCTCGACGCATCGTTCTTCCCGAAGCTCCTTGATGTACTTCACCAGTGGATCACGTCCGCTGATCTGCCTGATTTTGGAGAAGTTACCGAATGGATCGAGAACTGGCTCAATTGGTTCCCCGAGGCGGTCCAGGCCATGCCGTCAGTCCAATCCCATTTTGACCAAGCTCTTGAACTCATAGCTAGCGCATTGGATCTCCCTGACGTTCATAGGCTCAAGATTTCCCATCCCCGGAAGCAATCGGCGCCATCTACTCCTCTCCCTGCGGGTGTTAAGCCGAAAAAGTCTACTCTCAGCAGTCTCCTTGGCACGACTAAGCAACGTCCAGAAGCCTCTCGGAGCTCGTTCAGAGAAGTCATCGAGGACTTTTGCACGTCTAACGACCTATTTCTTATATCTGTTGGCAGCGCGCACTCAAGTAAGGGCCATAAGCTGTTCCGGATAACCCCTAATCCAAATGGAAAAGGCGGGATAAAGGCATACATTGATGAAAACGTGCTCTTCATCCTCCCCAAAAGCCAGCAAAACTATATCCCTATCTCTTTAGACGAGCTTTCGGATTATCTATGATGTACGACCTTTCGAAGTAGAATTGTCCGCGATGAATGAACGCTAACTACAGATTGTGTAATATTGACGTCTACCGGTATTTCAGTACCAATGATGGGGGAATTATATAACAATATTTACAGGCGGTTAGAAAGTCTACACTTTTAAAGGTCCTTCTTTGGCTCCTCCTCGGTGGTTGCAATGACTGGGGTATCTGGCTTTTCGGCAGGAGACACCTCAGAGGCGACATCGGCCTTGGTCTCCTCGTTGGCCGACTCAAGAGGGTCGTCTTCTCGGAGATGCTCAGCATAGACCTCTGGGTACTGTCGGAAACAGTCCTGCATGCCCTTGAACTTCTCAATGCACTCAATGCCCTTTGGCTCCTCAGTAGAGTAGACAAAACAGCTGAAAGCCTCCTTGAACTCTTCGCCACATGGACCGTCGGCCATGCCACCGAGACATGGGCAGTCCCAGTTAATCTCACCAGTCTCTGGATCAAAGGCACCCTTGGCCTCCTCGCCTTCCTTAGGCTTGTCCTCTTGTGGCTTCTCGACTGACTTCTCCTCCTTTGGCATTTCCTTCAAGTCTTCAACAGTCAGTGGAGCTGTCTCGGCAGTCTTAACATCGTCGGCCTTGATCTGTGGTGCGACGCCCTCAGCCTTGATTGGGCTCGGCTGCATGCTGAACAATCCATAGCCGATGATTGGAGCGGCGAGACCCAGCAGGACACTTGGTCGGGCGAATCGAGTCTGCTGGCCGGACCGCGAGGAATACATTCGTCGCGCAGTGGCGGAGCCAGCAGTCTTTCTAAGGCACTGTCTGAACATTTTTCTAATTCTTTCTCTAAAGGTTTATATCGTACCGAGAACGAGGTTTAAATGGAATTTTTCACTTTTTGCCATTACAAATCTCACATGGTCGGAGTCCCGATGGAGTTAATTTGACGTGCGGCTCACGATGTTTTAGATCGTCAGATCAGCGTTACTAGCGATGTTCACCAGAGTAATTTTGCCCGCAATTGGGACTCTCAGCGTTATGTGACTTTATACAGCTACGTGAAATCCAAAAGTTGTCGCCCGTCGGTATCTTAAGGAGTTATGCCATCCATTTGCACCATTGTCACTGCAAAACGGTATTGCACTGCACATTGGAAGATGTCAACCATTTTAACCAATCATTCCGTTTCTTTCTATGTATCGGGTCATTACAGCTAGCTGTTAATACCCTTCTTGATGTGTTCTGCAGCGATTCTATACGAATTTCTTATCATGAGCGGTTCAAAGTGCTTAATTAAAGCCCTTGCCGCTTTGGAATCTTTTATTTCCGTATCTCGTCTCGGGTTGCAATTTGATCTTTAAGTCTTCAATATCATGTTCATGTTTAAACCAATTTTTTCACGTATGGAATGCTAATCTGTCTTATCGCGCAGGAACTAAATCACAGTAGAGGCAGGTTGTGGGCGTTGGGAGCGGATTTCGAACGACAGAGAAGGCTGGATCAGTCGACATGGTGCAGGAATTTTGGCCGGCACAATTTTTGGGCGGCGAGAAGGGCGAGCAGGCTGCTCTGGTTATCCTCAACCAACCGATAACCAATACAAAGCTCTTCTACAAGGCATGGGATCATGGTGAGTCCAAAACGGGAAAATTAGATGATTTAACCAGCTAATACGATAGCTTCTGTTCGGTCATGCGCTGATGGCGCTGCAGACCGCCTGTTCAACTTCTTCGGGGAAGACGACGAGAAGAGGAAGAAGTACCTGCCCGATTTTATTGCAGGTGATATGGACTCATTGAGCAATGAGACCAAACAATACTACAAAGCCCTCGGAGTGCCCGTGGTCGAAAACCCGGACCAGTACTCTACTGACTTTATGAAAGTCACATCAATTCTAAAAGAACAATACCCTGAGAATAAGAATTTATTTGTGCTAGGCGCAATGGGTGGCCGAGTAGACCAGAGCTTTGCATCTATTCACCAACTGTTCCTGCTTCAACCCACATTGGAAAGACCGGTTTATCTCTTGTCTGATGAGAGCGTTACATTCCTTCTAGAGAAGGGAACATCGCTCATTCACACCCCCTTAAAGCACCTGGGAAAGACATGCGGAGTTCTGCCCATCGTAGGGACTGCGCACATCACTATCAGGGGCATGGAATGGGATGTTACTGACTGGGAGACCAATTACGGCACCAAAATGAGCACCAGTAACCATCTTGTCCAGGATACTGTTGAGATTACTACAGATATCCCTGTACTATTTACGGCGGAGTTGAGGGAGAAATAGACCACTATGGTACTCCTGAATTATCTTTTAGACTGGCGCACTAGTGTGGAATACGTTAATACCGCACGTGTGTAGCGAAATGACTTTCTACGACAAATTACCGTTCGCTCCAACGGCTCTGATTTATCCCCGTTCAAGATTTATGAATGTAGTACAGCTCGATAGTTCTGCCCATGTGCAAGACACAGGCCACAGACTTATCGTATGCGCACGGCGCATTTACCCGTTTTAATCTGTGCAACCATATGGCGCTATACGCTGTCTCTCACCGCCTGCTCTCAGCACCCTGGCTGAGGAAAGGAGCGAAAACAGCAGTACGACCCTTGGTCGCTCGACCAGTCAGAACGAAGAACAGGGCCATAACTGCGACGATGTGCGCTAATATATATAACAGCTTTAAATCCTGCCCAAAATGCCAAGGACTGAAGTCTTGGCTACTCAGAAGCCCTTTTCACCAATGAGACGTGAGCACGGGCAGCACATGGGTGTGCGGCTGAGCCGTCTACCACCCCGAGCTATCACCAAAAGCGTCGCGACAGGCGGTTGCCGCTAGACCACAACAGCTGTGGGTCTTTCTTGGCGTGCTGAAAACTAGGCCATTCAGGGTGATACTACGTATGTGGTATAGAAAGGGCTCGGTCAATCACAGGACAGCCTGGGAGAAACGTGGACAATGGGGTCCAACCTATATAAGAGCGTAATGTCAGATAGGTGTAGATCTCCAGTTTTTTCTTAACTCTCAATAAAAAAGAAGCTACAGAGAACATAGCATTAGATGGCGCTACATCAATTCGACTATCTGTTCGCGATCACTATGATCTTCGCGTTCCTGGACGCGTGGAACATTGGTGCCAATGATGTTGCTAATTCCTTCGCAACTTCAGTTTCCTCAAGAGCTCTGACATACCCGCAGGCTATGATACTCGCCGCTATATGCGAGTTCCTGGGTGCTGTTCTGGCCGGCTCGCGTGTCTCTGATGCCATTCGAAACAAAATCATCGATGTCGACTTGTTTGACGACGGCCCTGCCGCTCTCATGCTGCTTATGACTTGCGCCATTGTGGGCTCCTCCATATGGCTGACCATTGCGACAAAAATCGGCGCTCCAGTCTCTACAACTCACTCCATTGTTGGCGCTATCATTGGTGCTGGCATTGCTGCTAAAGGTGCGAACGCGATCCACTGGGGATGGGACGGATTTGCTCAAATTGTCGCCTCCTGGTTCATTGCTCCAGCCATCGCCGGTGCATTTGGCTCTATCCTTTTCCTTATCACCAAGTACGCTGTGCTTGAGCGCAAGAATTCTCTGCAAAAGGGGCTGTACGCTGTACCCTTCTACTTTGCATTGACGGTCGGAGTTCTCATCATGGTCATTGTGTGGAAGGGTGCCCCAAGTCTGCACCTTGACAAGCTTACTACTGGCCAGGTTCTCGGTGCCATCTTCGGTGGCGCTGGTGGTGCTGCCGTAGTGTACTTTGTCTTCTTTTACCCATATCTCTACCGCAAGCTTGTCCTCGAGGACTGGCGAGTCCGGCCCTGGCACCTTCCTCTGGGCCCTATTCTATGGACTAGCTCTTGGGGCGAGGTCCCACCAGTTCCAGAGGGATACACGAAAAGGATTGTCGTCGACTACTATGAGGGCAACCGATCCGAGCACGAACTTGACCTGGACCAATCTGCTGAGTCTAATAACAATCCCAACAATTCGGGCGTCACTCACCTGCAACCAAACGAGCCAGGCTATGATGAGCGGTCACCTACAATTGCTCCGTCCATGAATAACATTGACCTCGAAAAGGACGCAACGCATATTCTTCCACCACAGGCTGTTGCTGAGCCAACTGAGTCGGCGGAGCCAAAAAAGACGAAAAAGCAGTTAACGGACTACTCCAAGAAAGACTTACTCAAACCAAAGAACTGGCCAAGGCTTGTTTGGCTTGCAATTTCCCACGGCTGGACCCAGGATGTTATTAGCGCTCAGCGTGAGGATGGCCCACTGTCCGGTAACATCAAGGACATGCATTCTCGAGCCAAGAAGTACGACATCAAGACCGAACACCTCTATTCGTTCCTCCAGTGCCTCACCTCTTGCACTGCTTCCTTCGCCCATGGTTCTAACGATATTTCTAACGCTGTAGGGCCTCTCTCTACTGTGTATCTTGTTTGGCGGTCTAACGAGGTTTCCTCCAAGGCGCCAGTGCCAGTGTGGATTCTCGCTTATACAGCTGCAGCTTTGGTCATTGGGCTCTGGACCTATGGCTACCACATCATGAAGAATCTTGGTAACCGAATGACTCTGCAGAGTCCATCTCGAGGCTTCTCCGCCGAGATGGGTGCGGCCATTACCACCGTTTTCGCGACCCAGCTTTCCTTGCCGATTTCTACTACTCAGTGCATTGTTGGTGCTATTGTGTGCGTCGGTCTTTGCAACAAAGATTACAAGGCCGTCAATTGGCGAATGGTCGCATGGTGCTATGGTGGTTGGATCTTCACCCTGCCTTGCGCTGGTCTGATAGCTGGCATCCTTATGGGCATCATCGCGAACGCTCCAAAGGTTGGCGTTTGGTATGAAATGACCTCTTAGTTACAAAGTAGTTTGTTTAATTGTTGTTATCTCGAGTCTCAAATATGTAATCGGATCTCCATATTCTTTGACTAGTCGATCCCCAGTAGGCAGTGCACTTAAGCATGGAGGCTGGGTCTACCTACAAAAAAGGCCCGATAGGACTGGTCTCTCCATTACTAGGGAGCACAATACCGAAGTTGCGAATTTCTACTACTTCATGGCACCAGTAGTACTGTAGATATGAAGCAGCCTTCCAAATGCTCCTTTTGCCGTGGAATAGATAACCTCTAAAGCAGTAACCGGAATGGATCGTGAGACATGATGTCAACATGTACCCGACAAACTTTTAATGTTTCAGCTCCGACGGGTACTATTTCACGAACAGCACGTCAGCTCATCTCATTCCGAGAAAAATCGCAGAGCAAAGCAATTCATCGATGGATCAAACGATGCTCCTTCAAGCAGGACCAATCTAATCGGGTACGAAATTCCTGCGGGTACGCGGTATCCCATACGTCCCCCTGACGGTCCATGTACGAAATTTTTTGCCGTGCAGAATGGTCACGCTAGAGAGCTGCAGAGGCCACCTCCCCCCCTCGTCGGCCCCAAATATAGATGCGAGGGACATTATGCCTCCCTATTTGCATGCTTCTATCTTAATTGTCATAAGGGGAGGTGATGAGAAGACCGTCGCTTAAAAGCTTCCTCTCGTTTTCACTGTTCCTGTTTGCCGTAATCGGCTCACTGGCAGTGTTCCTGTTCAGTCTCATGGTGCTTCTGGGGTCCTCGCCCCAGGCCCTCGGACTGAAATCGGTCTACTTCCTCAAACTGGACCCAATTCATATATCACAGGACCGGCTCGGTGGCCCCCTGGGCAACAACTCGGACACGGTCTCGGCATCCATGGGGATATTTGACTACTACAGCTTTGGCGCTGGCGGCATCTGCGGAAGTTCATATGTCAGCGGGAGCTCTGGGCCCAAGTTTTATGCGTGTGCGGCACCTTCGACGCCGTATTCTTTTGACTTTGTCCAGCTGCTGGTAAATAGTGTGTCCGAGGGCGTGACAATCGAAGTGCCGCAAGATATCACAGGGTACCAGTCGACACTGGATCCTGCCAGTAAGGCGATTTGGGCGTTTTATTTCTTGTCGGTGTTGTTCAGCGGGTTGACCTTCTGCTCCGGCTTAGCATCATTGTACTTCCGCGAGGCTCTTTATGGTGCCTTCATTGGCTCGGCAGTGAGCTCGATATTTATCCTCATCGCGTCCTGTGTGTCCACCGGCGTGTATATGACCTATCGTCAAAAGTTCTTAAACGTACAGGACTTTTTTGGCATGAGCCCCACGGTAGGCGGTGCCGCATATGCTCTGACATGGATGGGAGCCGTTGTCAGCATTGGTGCAACTCTTTCGTGGGCCCTTATTTTGTCCAACAAGTCTCTGTTTCGATATTCGTGATGCTCTGTACTATTTCCGTAATGACCTAATGACCGACTTTCTTTTACAATGCGACAATTCAGTCAGCAGAGTAGCTTACTCATCTAGTAGTTGTAATAATGCCGTTTTAATCAGACTTGTAGAGAATGGTAAATAGAACAGGGGCGACAACACTCCTGTAGTACCTTGTACGACAGTCAAAGCTCGCGAGCTCTTCTCATATCAGTAGCTACAATGGACGAGTGGGACACACAACAAACAATCATATCAAAAATACAAAGAGTTATTTAAAGAGCATATCTGAACTCTGGGTTTTCAAAATCAGTCAGGTCAGCAAACTCGGAGTTTTCAACCCCCAGAGTCTCGTTTCGCTCATCGCGTCTCTTGTTTTCTCGCCAATTGACGTAGTAAAGTAAGCACATAAAGACGAAACAAACACCGGCACAAGCCACCATGCAGATTTTAGCCCCAGTGTAGTGTGGAGCCTGCGACTCGACAAAAGTCTGCGGGCCAATGAGATTACCCACACTGTAGAAAATAAGGAAGATTGCATTGACGGTAATCTTCTTCGTGTGTCCGGCGGTATTGGAGGTGATGCAAGAAAGGAGACACACAAAAGTGATTGGGCAGGCATTGTACAGATACAGCCCTGCCAGTTGTGCGCCCTGTGCCTTGGGGAAGGCAAGCAAACATGTTCCAAGAATCTGAAATAGTACGCAGCCCAGGATGCCGGCGAGCATTCGCATTTGCGTATACTGCACAAAAATACCACCCAATAGAAGACCTACAATCTCAACAGCCCCAGAAGGCATCCCCATGAGCAGCGACTGTTCATTTGAATAGCCCAAAGAGGTCATAATGATTGCACTGAAGTTGGTCAGGCCACCATTGGGGATGGTTTGGCCCAGCATAAGGACAATAAGGATGTAAGTTCGTACATCCCTAAATGCCTCGATGAATTGGCTCTTGTTGAAGTGCTTGTTTCCGAAGCCCTGTTTATTAGATCTGATTCGTTCGACAACCAATAGACGTTCATCCTCAGTCAGGAACCAAGCCTTTGATGGATTGTCTGGAATGTGGAAGTAGCAAACGAATCCAAGAACAATGGTGACAACGCCAATGGTAATAAAAAGGATTCGCCAAGGTGCAATTGAGGTACCTACCGTCAAATCGCGCTTGTAAATGCCGTATGCAATGGCAGAGCCAAGGATAGTGCCAAGGCCATTACAGCAGAACCACATTGATGTTCGCATAAATTGCTCCTCCCGTTTGTACCACTGAGACGTAATAATAACAAATGCTGGAGTAATTGCCGATTCAAAAGCGCCCAGCAATGTTCTAAGCGTTTCGAATCCTGCGTAGTTGTTAGGAGCGGCTGAAACAGTCATAATCGTGCCCCAAAGGACGATGAAAAGTGCTGTCATTTTAGACAGAGAAAATCGCTGTAGCAAAAACGAAAAAGGCATTTCGAATACCATGTATCCAATGTAGAATGCTGTGCCTGTCCAGCTGTACATGCTTCCTGTCATTTGGAGGTCTTCCCGCAGTCCCATAATAGATGCGGCAGAGTTGGATGTTTTATCCATGTACTGCACAGCGTACACAAGGCACATCAATGGGCAAATATAGAGGTCTATCTTTCGCAAAAGACGTTTATTCGTCGCCTCATCAATCTCTAAACCTTGAGACTTTTGAGCAAGCTCGTAAGCCTCATCAATGGCATTCTTCGAGTGGAGATGCTTTTCTGCGATGTTGACCTCCTCGACAATTCCATATTCGACATCTGGTCCGTATTTCTGGTCCGGGAGCTCAGCTGGCACTTTCTCAGTCATTTGAAATGCCCCTAAGTTATAATGGAGATATTACTTCACACTGGGGAGTATCTCGAATGCTTTTATACATATCTATGCTCTATCTACGTAGTTCTCCACAGTGTCTCTCAATTGACGCGTCGGTTAAGGCGAGATTCATCGGCACCTGAGCCTACGTAATGCCGGTAAAGCATACGAGGGTTATGCAAAGTCCTACAGCGGTGCTGTAAATGCGCACGGTGCCCCCTGCGAACCCTCGGGGAGAGCCACTCAATACGTACTTTAACGCTGATCTTCATATTGTAGATATGCTAAGCTACCTTATCTGCGTCGATCACCAGCCGATGACGGGTGGAGACTCGGCAGTCGCGCATGCCCGTGATATAGAAGACCAATTGCGCGGCTATTTCGGTACCCGTATGCTTCTGAAGTAGATAACGGAACTGCTACGGATAGATAGGTAATATACTGTGCCAACTTATCTTCTCAGGGTGCAAAATATGATGAAAAGGGGGTATCATCGGGAATATACCCGACGAGCTTCTCGCATCCGACACCACCCAATGCTCCAAAAGCTTAGCCACAGAAACATAAGTGGGGAACCCGCCCCCTTGCGAAGAGCAGTACGTAGACGCATTGATTGTAATCGGATGTTATTATCAGACGGCTTACCCGCCGCTATCATACACTTTTGTCAAGGTATTTTCACTGGCATGATACGTAACACCATAAACCACGTCATTGATCATGATATGTGGGGCAAATTTATCCGAAATTTGTTATCTCCAAGGATTTCACATTAAACAAACATATATCGTAGCCTACTGGCGGAATCATTACAATGCATATCGGAATTCAGGGTTCTGGAAGTCAGTAAGGTCTGCAAACTCGCTGTTTTCCATATCAAGAACCTCGTTCTTTTCATCTCGTCGCTTGTTTTCACGCCAGTTGATCCAGTACATCAAGCATAGAAGCACAAGACATACACAGGAGCACGCAACCATTGCAATTTTAGCTCCAGTGTAGTGAGGAGCCTGGTTAGCAACAAATGTCTGCGGACCGATGAGATTTCCAACACAGTAAGCCACGAGGAAAAGAGCATTAGTGACGACTTTTTTCGTGTGACCAGCACAGTTGGAACTGATGCAAGATAGGAAGCACACAAAAGTGATTGGGGAAGCGAAATACAGGTAGTAGCCCGCCAATTGAGCCTTGGTCGAAGGCGCGAATGCGAGCAAACTTGTCGAAAGAATTAGGAGGCAGCAGCAGCTTCCAATGCCGACCAACATCCGCTGCTGGGTTCGCTGTGCAATGTAACCACCAATGAGCAAACCGACGACTTCAACGGCGCCGCACGGAGTGTTCATCAGCAGACTCTCCTCATTAGAGTATCCCAAAGATGCAACAATAATGCTTCCAAAGTTCGTCAGGCCACCATTCGGAATCTGGTTCGCCAGGACGAGTAGCAGCAGAATATACGTCCGAGGATCAATGAATACCTCCTTGAGCTGGTCCTTCTTGAACTTACTACTGCCGAAGCCCTGCTTGTTTGATCGGATTCGCTCGACCACCATGAGTCGCTCTTGCTCGTCGAGGAACCATGCCTTGGCAGGGGTGTCTGGGATATGAAAATAGACAATGACGCCGAGGCAGACTGTCAGGAGGCCAATTGTGATGAAAAGGATCTTCCATGCAGCAATGGCGGTGCCCTGATGCTCCTCGCGCATCACCAGGCCGTATGCAATAGCACCACCGACGATCGTGCCCAGACCATTACAGCAGAACCACATTGAGGTCCGCATGAACTGCTCCTCAGTACGATACCACTGCGACGTGATGAGCACAAATGCAGGAGTAATAGCAGACTCAAAAGCCCCGAGCAGCACTCGGAGTGTCTCAAACCCGGCATAATTGTTAGGCACGGCAGACATGGTCAGGATGAACCCCCACAGCATGATAAACATCGCTGTGCATTTGGCAAGCGAAAACCGCTGCAGGACAAGCGAAAACGGGATCTCAAAAACTAAATAGCCAAGATAGAAGGCGGTGCCCGTCCAAGCGTACATATTGCCTTCCATGCCGAGGTCGTCCCGTAGGCCCATAATCGAGGCATAGGAGTTGGATGTTTTGTCCATGTATTGGACGGCGTAGACGATACACATGAGCGGACAAATGTACAGATCGATTTTGCGGAGCAGACGCTTGTTGGTTGCCTCGTCGATCTCAATGCCCTGAGAGAGCTTTGCGATCTCGAGGGCCTTGTCGCCGTCGCTTTGCGACAGGTCGACCTGCTTCTCTACGATTTCTACGTCTAGTACCTCCTTTTCAGCGCCCATTGCAGGTCTCCACGGGCGAACCCTTTGGTATTTAAGCCAAGAAGGATGCTGTTAGTCAGAGCCGAATTCGATTGGCTCCCACTTTACCGCAAGCAGGTTGGTGATTCCTCAATCTTGCGGGGAATGGCATTATCTTCGAATCAGCGTGCAGTTTCCTCGGGTATCAATACCCGATTTTCCATAGCCTATGGCTATTGCGTGGGTTAATCTGCATACACATTGCTCCGGGTTTCCTCGTACGCTAGATCCGGATCTACACCGTTTTGTGCATCTCTGCTTATTCCAGCGTAGTGTACCACCAGTACCGTTAGTAGGCAGTTCCTCCAGTATGGTAAACGGGTTGGGCCACTTTTCTTTCACACCTTAACGCCCCATCTAAGCTGGAGAAAAAATACACACGACGTACGAGCCTCGGGTGTCATCTACCTGCCTCGTCGACATCTCCCCTCATTATCCCGTAGAGCGTGCGTAGGAGTGCAGTTCCGCGCATATCGCAGCTGGTGGCGCTGTGTCGCAAAGTCGTAAAGTCGTGGTTAACTTAACTGCGCCCCCAGTCATGTTCGGCATAAGGCTGTGCACAGACGTGCGCTGTTAACGATGGTGCCTGAAAATGTGTCCCCCTAAATAATAGCGGTGCCTACTAACCAGAGTACACGATGAAGGTATACTATATCGGAGTTTTGAAGACGAACAACGGCCAGGACGCCACCGAGCTCTCGAGCGCCCGTGACCTCTCGTCGTTCAGCTTCTTTGAGCGATCCAGGTAAGATTACCCCGGGGGCGGAGAGCTGATTGCTAATTTGGGCTCTAGCGTTGGCCAGTTTATGACATTCTTCAGCACCACCGTGGCTGGGCGCACCAAGCCGGGTCAGAGACAGTCTGTGGAGGAGGGTAACACGTACATCGGCCACTGCTATGCGAGATCGGAGGGCCTGGCCGGCATTATTATTAGTGATAAGGAGTACCCGGTACGGGTGGCATTCTCGCTGCTGAACAAGATTCTGGACGAGTACATTGCCAAGTACCCCATCACTGAGTGGCAGAATGCTTCTGCGAACGGCGCTGGGCCGCAGTATGCCGCTTTGGAGGACTACCTGAAGAAGTACCAGGACCCGCACCAGGCGGACACTATTATGAAGGTCCAGCAGGAGCTAGACGAGACGAAGATCACGCTGCACAAGACAATTGAGTCGGTTCTTGCCCGGGGCGAGAAGCTCGACTCGTTGGTGGACAAATCGGAGGCGCTGTCGAACTCGTCGCGAATGTTTTATAAGCAGGCCAAGAAGACCAACTCTTGCTGTGTTATTTCGTAATGCATCCACATGTGCCTCACAGTACTTATGTCATTAATCCGCCTTATAGTTAATTGTACTCATCTTCAATAGCCTCCCGTCACAGCAACGGGTTACTTTACAAATTACCACGGTAAATATTGTAATCATCAAATTTCTTGGTTAATGTCATTAAAAGTTGCACACTTCACGGGTAGATATGTTGAGTACCAAGGTAATAGGATATTTCATATATTCATTACAGTGTCTGAATTCATCATATTTCTCGATTCTAGAATAAGCACATTAGTCTGTTGGATAATCAGTATTCATCATCGCCATGGTCCGTCATTACAATTTGGATGACCGCTTAAAGTCTGGCCGGGCCATTGGCTCGTAAACCGAGTCGAACAAAAGATTAGTTGGCGCAGAGTTATGAGTGGTCACCGACCGAAGATCCAAATGCGATGGGTTGAGCTGGTCAATAGAGGTAACACCAATAAGCCGCATGTTCATCTCAAACTCGTCCTTCAACAATTGCATGGCTCTAACAACACCCTCCTCGCCATAAGAAGACATGGCATACAGGAACGGTCGCCCAAGGCCAACACCCTTGGCACCAAGACACAGAGCCTTCATGATATCAGTGGCGCGTCTAACACCACCGTCAATGTAGACCTCAATCTTGTTCTCCCAGCCTCGGCCCCGCAGCTCTGCCATGGTCTCAGCGAGAACCTCGATAGACGAGCGAGCAAAATCAAGCTGTCGGCCGCCGTGGTTGGACAGAAGAACACCGTCCATGCCATACTCAACTGCCTTGATCACGTCCTCCACGCACTGGACGCCCTTGAGTACAATTGGCATCTTGGTGATGGATCGGAACCACGCAAGGTCCTTCCATGAAAGAGAAGCGTCAATGAAAGAGGAAATAGCTCGCGCGGCGCCCTGGGACCGGTCAATGGAACCCTCGTCCTCCTGGACCTCGGCAGCGTCTTCGTCGTACTTGACCCGCATATCCTTTTCTCGTCGGCCCAACTGTGGCGCGTCTACGGTGATCCAAAGAGCCTTGATGCCCCGCTTCTCGGCATGCTGGACAATTCGCTTTGTGATCTCCCGGTCGGAGTTGACGTAGAGCTGCATCCACTGGGTCTGCTTATCCGTAGCCGCGTCTACAATCTCATCAAACGAGCACGAAGCCAATGTCGGAATCATCTGGATGATATCCTCCTTGGCAGCAGCCCGGGTAAGGCACGTCTCTCCGTCTGGGTGCCCAAGCTTGCCCAGAGCGGTAGCAGTGACATAGAAAGGCGCAGAGGTCTTGGTGCCCAGCATTGTCGTTGACATGTCAACGTTCGAGACGTCTACAAGAATTCTAGGCTTGAACCAAATTCGGTGGAATGCCCGGTGGTTCTCCCGCAGCGAAATTTCGTCGTCAGCACCAGAGGAGTAGTACGCCCATGCGGTTTTCCGCAAGACCTGTCGTGCTACGTGCTCAAAGTCAAACAGGTTATACATTTGGCTGAGCGGCGGCTTGTTGGCCATGGCCAGCTGGACCCGCTTATCCTCCTCGTCAAGCTCTTCTTCCTCAGCGTTTTCAGCTCCGCCGGTTACCTCGCCGAGATGTTTAGACTTGTCAAGGAACTTGTCGAGCACATCCTTGGGGTGGATGGGATTGAATTCCTTGGTAGCGTCTTTTCCCGCGTACTTGAGAATAATCTTCTGGCCGCCTGGGTGCTCCGGTAGGAAATCAGTGACATCGTAGGCCTTGCCATGGATAACAACCCAGCACGAGTCCTTAGAGTTATGTTTGTTAACTATAGGTTAGCACCCTTTCATTGGCGGTCTGAGCTCCAAACTAGCGCATATTTTCCACTTGAGAATTTCGCTATTTGCGGGCATATTTGCTAACTTACCTTCTTTGATATCGACCATGGTGGATGCGTGGCTTGCTGTCAAATCTTATCGAAAGCTTGACAAAAAGTGTGATATTGCGGGGGTTATATCAATATTTCAAATCTGGGAAATCTGATTCGTGCTCCCGACTCAAATCTGTGGGGTCGTCGTAAAGTTACTCCGACCACTTGCTGTATCTCTGGGCATAGCGCAGTACCATGGCGACACGCATAGTGGCTGCAGCGCTATGCGCTGCAAGTCTGCTACTGTACTTGGCTCTGATGTTGCTCCGGCCTACACTTCCTAGCGATCTGGGGACCGATCTCGGCCTATCGGGGCATTCGGCGACTCTTGAAATCACAGAGGCCGGAGGTGCCATACAAGTGTCGGGGTCCTCTCCAGGACCCTTGCTGGTATTCGAGGCCGGCTGGACAGTTGATATTGAGGTCATCAACCGTTTGTCAGAACCGACCTCGGTCCACTGGCATGGCATTCGCCAGTGGGGGACCAACTATATGGACGGGGTTCCCGGGGTAACGGAATGTGGCATCCCGCCTAATTCGAGCTTCACGTACCGGTTTCTGCTGGACAGGCCAGGCACCTTTTGGTATCACGGGCATAGTTCCTTACAGCGCCTAAAGGGGCTATATGGGGGTCTCGTCGTGCTCGATGCCCCGAGTTTTAAGGGGTCCGCCCAGGGTAGTTCAATTTCCGCTGGCCCGTTATTCCGTGAATCTTCCGCTTTGAGCACTACCGATAACTATGCATATGATTTCCCTCCTGAAAGACTACATGCAGGCTCGTTGAGCTCTCGCAATGATGTCACCGGGCTGGTTCTGATCCTCTCAGAGGAGTATGGGTCGTCGATTGAGAGCGTCTACAACTATTATATGGACCGCGACAGCGGCAATCAGGAACCTGCACCTTTAAATGTCCTCGTCAACGGCAAGTATAGAGACATAGAGCTTGAATTGGACCAGTCGGGGTTGATAAGGCTCATCCATGCGGGTGCATATGCCACAATAGCCGTTCATATACTGGCTGGAGACAACCAAGCTGTAAGTTTTACCGTTGTAAGTGTTGATGGTTCCTCAATCGAGGCCGTGGAACTAAATTATCTTGCGCTAAGTCCGGGCCAGAGGTTTGATATTTTAATTGCAGGCAGTCCGACAGATCGACTAAAGCTTCACTTTGAGCTTGATCTGGACTGCTTTGCATTTGATAATCAGCCTATAGAAACCATTGTTGGCTTGGACGCGGCGAAAACCCTGAGGCCCCGTAAGAACCAATTGGGCTCTTTTCTGGAGTTGGATAAGCCTTCGAAGTGTTTGCCAACAGAAGTTGGGCTGTTTCACTCCTTTAAACCACCACCTCAAAACCCTAATGCTCAGATAGTCCTCTATGTCCGCATGTTACAACTTGAGACAAATCTATTATCTCCGTATGGCTACATCAACCGCACGTCTTACAAACAGCCCTCTCTTCCAATTCTTTATTCCTACATAAAAAATGACCTGGTCGGCACCGTTCAAAACAATACCCAGCTGGTATACTCTATTCCTTTGAATACCACCATTGAGCTCGTTATCAACAACCCAGATGATAACCCCCATACATTTCATTTACACGGGCATAGATTTTTTGTCCTTCACAATTTTTCATCTCGCTTTGGAGTAGGCTACTTTAGCCCTTCCGTCGACACTCCTTTTTTTAATACCCTCAATCCTGCCTACGTGGATACACACACGGTCCCGGCTCGTGGGCACTCGGTTATTCGTTTTGTAGCAGATAACCCAGGCATCTGGGCGTTCCATTGCCACATGTCGTGGCACTCTTTTAACGGGATGATGATGCAGTTTGCAGTCGACCCCCTGTACTACAGTTCCAGAATCCCCACGCAACAGGTCCAATTCTGCCACTAAGCGTTTTATTGATCGTGGGATTACAAATTTTATGAAAATTAAACAACTTTTTGGTGCGCCTCAACCCATTTCCTGACGCTCTCTCCTTTGAAGTAAATGAATAGTGGGAATGGAATGCCCAAGGCAAATGCGATCAGCCCACACAGGGTATTTGCCCAACCGTAACCCAACGTCTCGTACATTTGTGCACCGAATAGTGGGAATCCGAAACCGAAGAAGGATCGGAACACTGCCGCAGCAGCTATTGCGGACGCTGCGAATCGAGGGTTCATGTCAATGAGGTAGTTTTGGATACATTGGAACATGAGTGGAAGGCCGAACCCATAGATACCCGTGCCAACGTTTGGCATGAGCCACATCAACTTCTTTTCGGCACTCCACCCGTACCATATGAGTCCACAGCCCATAATAACTCCGGCCGGGCTCAAAAGGACCGTACGGTATTCTGGCTTGGCGATCCCATTGTTTGCCTTGGTCATTCGAATGAAGATGCGCTGCATAATCGGCGTCCAAATCATAACAGCCAGCATAAAGCCGACTCCAAGGCCAATGTACATGAGTCCACCAATTCCAGGCTGGTATCCATACTGATCAGCCCAAAGAGCAGGGAAGGTAACAAGCATAAGGTACATGAACCCATACATGACGGCCATGAAGAGACCTAATCCGAGAATAATTGGGTTTGTAATAAGCATCAGCAAGGGCCGGCACACTGCCACGAACATTCTTCGACCAAATGATTCGGTCGTTATTTCAAAAATGGTATGCAAGTTTGGGTTTCCTGTCTCTTTTCTAAGGCGCTTTGCTTTTTTACCAAGAAGCACTGGGGCATAGGTCTCCTTGTAAAATAGCACACCAGCAATTGCAATAACGGCGTTGATGATGGACAGGACCCAGAACACCCATTGCCATTTCAAGTACTGGGCGATGAATCCTGCAATAATGGGTGCGGCAACTGGACCGATTAGGGGACCTAGACTGTAAATTGCCATTGGAGTATTACGGCTGTTGTCGTCGAAGAGATCCGCAAGAGTGCCAGCTCCTACGGACATTGGTGGAGCGCCGGCACATCCAGCTAGGAATCGGAAGACGAGAAGCTGAGCAGTGGTCTTGGCGAAAGCGCATGCGAGGTTAAACACGAAAAGGATAACGATTGAGATGTTGAGCACAGGCTTGCGTCCAAAAAGTTCGGAAAACGGGGCCATGAAGAGAGGACAGATAGCCCATGCGAGCACGAAGATTGAGACACTGAGACTCTGTACAGTCTGATCAGTCATGCCCAGATCCTTGGAGATAGCCTCGACTGCTGGAGAGAGGATAGAGGATGACAGAGGAGAAACCATGGTGTATAGTCCGACAATTGCAGTCGCAACCCACTTATCTTTGAAGCCCCAATTTCGGGGATTCTCAGGGTCATCTGCGCCATCCCAAGTGACCAGCTCTGGGTCAATTTCTTGGAATTCAGATCCGTCTGCGGCGCCGCCAGCGGGTCGCCCTGGGGCAGATTCAGAGTAGATTGCGCTTGCTTTTGACCGGACCGTCTCCATTGTCTGCTGGCGCTGGAGCTCAATTTGCTCCTCAGATGCATCGCCGTAAATATCTCTCACACTGTATGACGATCGGAAAGTAGAGGCATCGGAGTGTCTACGGGGTATTTGAGAGGTATTGTCGGCCTTTTCTTCGCCAAAGTATCCCTGGACTTCATGCCTAGCTTCTTCGAGAGCCCCAGGAGAAGTTACGGAGTAGGTTATGCTATGGGATGAGCTTTTTGTCGAGGTTTTTTGGGTGGTGGTATCATCATTGTCCTGTTCTTCAACGACTGTTGAGTAAGGCTCGGTCTTGTCACCGAGAGGGGTAGTGTTATCGCGAGTCATGGCTCGTATGCAGCAGGAATAGAAAAAGGAGACAGAAACTACAGGTTCAGCAACAATCTACCAAGAGATCAATTGATACCCAATCGCTCAGAACCAAGCGATATGCAAACGAAACAATTAAAAATAAATAACGAAGATTGCAATAGAGCACTATACCAACCAAGTCCTTTGAAAGTGACCGATCAGGCAGCGCTCGATACAATTCGACAGCACTAATGCGACTCTCTCCACCGATCCAGGGAAAGAAAACACAATAAAAAAGAGCAGGAATGAAAACAGACCAAACAGCACCGTCACAACTGAAAACAAGGCTGTATAGGTCCAACTCACTAGCACTGTATGCCCTATCCACGAGTATTCCGAGCACAAGGAAAAAACGAGCGACACAGCAGTGAAAAAATCTACGATAAGCATCCTCCCTGTCGGGGGAGACTCACTCCTTATATATATGTCGCCTTTTCTCGTCCACAGCCTATGTCGCACAAGCCTGCGAGGTGCCTCAAAAAGAAACCCGCCCACGCTGTATTTCTCCGGTGGAAAAGGAAACCTACTTGGACCGGGTTTCTAACCTTTTGAAGTGCCGTTGCAACAGCAGCCCCAATCTTAAGTATATTCCAGCCGTTACAGCCCGTTATTTTGCGCTCGATCTGCTGATGAGCCGGCTGTTCTGACTCGTTACCGATGGCTCTCCGCCTTACCCTCTTTGCTATGTTGAGGTCCTGAAGTGAAGCGGAGAGCGGCGACGGTGTGTGGGACTACAGCCTTATGCGGGCCGACGCTCCGACTCCGGAGCCTTCAAATGCCGACACTGCATCCCCGCCCACAGAGCCTCGGTTATACACGGCCCGATGCGACGGGATTTCAAATCCTGGCGCTTAGATCCCCCATAATGGTAGTCAAAATTCTGCACGCAATCCGTTTTTCCTATTAGACCATATGCGACGGATGTACATGGCCAGGACTGCTGGCCTGAACGCTTGCTGAATGAGCCCAATGGATGGATTGGCACGTATCGGTGGAGATGCCTATGCATGGAGCGCCGTACAAACGGGCTGCGCATCTTGTTAACAACCGTTGTATAACATGATGAATCAAATGTATGTATCTGCGCCTACTTGGGCGAATCTCCTACCAGATGGTTGCGGCACTTGTTAGGAGAAACTGTAGGTAGTTTAGGGTACTGGAACACGTATGGCGTGGCAAGAATCAGGCACATCAGGACGGTTCAGATGACACTTATTTCTCGTTTGCTCTGCCCTCCCGCGGGCAGTTTCTAAATTGAGAACATTTATTCAGCATTAGTCAACAGTATTCCATAAGCCTGCATGGCTTTTGACGCATGTAACTGTCCTTTACCTCGAATTCAGGAGGTCGCCGTACCATGCAATGCAGAAAAGGTCTTCCGATGGATTTTGTTCGTGATTGCTAGAATTCAAGTCAGTTCGGTTATACACGGGTACTGTGGTTAAAGTTTCCTGCCAGTGCAGTACGGGCTCACCGGGCGGCATTAAGATTGCGTGATATTTAACGATGTATAATTTTTGACCATAGGCTTACTACGCATGTAGCGTCTGCCCTGCATTCAGCTTCCTCGATAGGATGACGAGTACGTAGACATCGTGACTCTCTCGATCTTGGCATTTTGGCTCAGTGCGGCTGGCTCAATGAATCTACCCCAGATTCATAATCGGCCACACATAATTTTTGCACCAGATTTAATGCATGAAGAAATTATAGATCTCTCTCCATTTGCTGCATGGCCGAGGTCGTTATTATAACCGAACAGATTCTTGACGACAAAAGTCATTATACATTTGTTTTGGCTACTAAAGTACTCTGCGCCAACCAATCTTTTGTTCGACTCGGTTTACGAGCCAATGGCCCGGCCAGACTTTAAGTAGTACATGTACTTGTCAACATGACTCGATTCCAAGTGCCGGGTCTACCAGTACCAGTAGTTATATCATCAAATCATAATATTCATGCAGAGTGCTCATAACATATATAATAATCAAACGGTTCACCGATCAACACCAGTAGTTGTAGAACCGATAGAGCCAGCCTCGCGACTTCAGGTAGGCCCTCTCCTCCTCCATTTCCTGCTGGAGAAGATCTATATCCACCTCACGACGACCGGTATCCACGTCCATGTCCTTGGATCGAATGAATGGGGTTCTGTACCAAACCTTGTACCCGATGTAGCAAACAATGGCTATGGGCATAGCAAGGTAGATCTCAAAGAAGTCTTCGGCGTTTGGCTGGCCGCCAACTGGAAACAACGCGGTCCAGAACTGGGCAACAAGTACCAAAGAGTTGAGAATAAACCCATACCACGAACCCCACACACCAACCGCCGAGGTGAAGGGCAGCTCCTTGGTGGTTCTGCTGTGGGCCTTGAGACCAGCTCGGAACCGGATGTGGCAGAAGCAAATGGAGCCCCAAGTAAAGATTGCAGAAAGACCAGAAAGCGCGAGAAGCCAGTTAAACACTGCAG
This sequence comes from Blastobotrys illinoisensis, assembly GCA_030558835.1. Lineage (NCBI taxonomy): Eukaryota > Fungi > Ascomycota > Dipodascomycetes > Dipodascales > Trichomonascaceae > Blastobotrys > Blastobotrys illinoisensis. Next base: position 20,256 of record JAKTQJ010000031.1, on the reverse strand, counting down.
TCTGGGTGTCTTCACCAGCGCCAGCGAGGAAGGCAATCAGGCCAAACACGCAAGTGATGATGATACCAGTGAGAGGTCGTCCGCTTCGGTCAATGTAGCCGCAGAACTTTGGCAGCTGTCCCTGGGCAGCGAGCGCAGCAATGGTTCGAGAACTAGCATACACGGACGAATTTCCGACACTAAGCACGGAGAGCAACACAACCACGTTGAAGATGGACGGCAACACCTTAATCCCGGCGTTTACGATAGCAATGACAAATGGCGAGGCAGTCACGTCAACGGAACTCGAGCCGAGGAGCTGGGTGTCGTTGTACGGGACAAGGCAAGTGATGACGGTAAGGGAAACAACGTAGAAGAGCAGGATTCGGACAAACGTCAATCGAGCGGCCTTTGGAATATCTCGCCGTGGGTTCTTGGTCTCAGCAGCAGCCAGACCAACCAGCTCGGTTCCAGAGAATGCAAACGCAGAGTTAGCCCACACCGAGCAGAGTCGCTTGAAGTTATCAGCAGGGCTGTCACCGGCAAAAGCGCCAGGATCATGCCAGAACTTGCCGCCAATGTAACCACCCTGCGGACCACCACCACAGGTGATAATGATACCCAGGATGATAAACCCGACTACAGCAATGACCTTCACCATGGAGAGTACAAATTCGGCCTCACCATAGCCCTTTGCGCCAAAGAAGTTGATAATGGTGATTGCAACCCAGAAAATGCCAACCCACGCGACGGGATTGATCTCCTTGTTCCAGAATTGCACAGTCATGGAGGCGGCGACGATTTCAAGCGGTAATGCAACAAGCCACTGCAGAACGTAGTTCGTACCCATAGCAAAGCCCCAGGCGGGGTCCATGAATCGAGTGGCATAGGTAGAGAAGGAACCAGCGACCGGCATAGCGGTACTAAGCTCGGCCAGGGCATGGACAGTGCAGAAAAGCATAGAGCCAATAAGGCAGTAGCTGATGATGATGGCAGCTGGGCCCGCAAGACTGAGCGAAGCACCGGTACCGACGAAGAGACCTGTGCCAATGGAGCCTCCAATGGCAATCATCTGCAAATGACGCGCCTTAAGCGACCGGGAGAGAGGAGACTTGGCGGTAGCAGCAGCAGCTCGCTCGACCGGGTCCAAGCCCTCAAACTCGGCGTCGTTTAGGTCGACAGGCTTGAACGAGTCCTTGAGGCGCTGCCATCGCGAATCGCTCAGAGGCTGGGACTCGGCGAAGGTTTCCTTGATGTCAGATGAGAAGGAAGGCGGCTGGCCCTGCGCTTCTATATCTTTCTCAACGGACATATTTCAGCTAGAAACTATTCTTCTGGTGTGTCTAGTAAAATAGGAAGCTTATTATATGATAAAAGGGGAATGCAAAGTCTATAGTGGCCCTCTGGTATTAGTGTGATGCAAAATTAGAGCAAAGATCACCAAGCAAGGTTAATGTACAGGCCGTTGAAGAGTTAGCAAAGAATAGCCGGAGGGTCTACAGCTAAACTGTGAATCTATAGGGTTGGAGAAAGGCAAAGATATATAAAGGAGGAAGAAAAATTGATCAACCTTTTTAGATGGAAGAAACCGTTGAGGAGAAGGGGGGGTGAAAAAAAAATTGTATACGATCAGCTTGTTAATAACTCTTCTCGTCCATTCCCGTATTGCATCCCGGTCTACGTAAAAGCAATCACTCAGAGGTTCCCCCTCTGCGTACCCGGGCGAAATGACTAATTTCCAGACCTGGACCATATGTTTGAGATATGACCGCAGTGGACTCTGGTCGGCTAATAGGTGACCCCCTCTCCGCCGCGAAAGGCTCATCGGAAGTTTAAGTTTTTCCGAAAGTACTACGTAAGAGTTAACTGAATCACTGCTACCCTACCACTATCAGCCGCACTTTTTTGTGAGATACTGTTGGAGTAGGCGACAAGATCTCTCTACGTCAAATCACCTTGGTCCTCATGGTGAAAGGACCATGCGCTGGGGAGGGGTGGCTGTATCCAGGTGGGGGGTGCTACCGGGGCTGGAGCCACCTCGGGCAAGCTAGCAGGGGCCTCTGCCAATGCTCATCGTCAATCAATGCCTCCCAGCAGAACAAGTGGAGATGGGCAGCTCATCTCAATGCACTCCCCAATACAGCAGCTGGGACCCAAATGTTGCTGCAGCCCGGTGATCAGTATGCAACCTCCTCTCACCGTACTTGCAGTACGTACTCTGCGCATAGCCGATGGCCAACCGATCCCCGTAGGAAGCCGAACGAACATCGCCGCTACATTATATTACGATTGTACCAGCAAAACAACATTTTAAACATATAGATTGTTTAAGGCATATTGTTCTAGTTTTCCAGTTATCCGAGTTCTTCTTAAGTGACTCTTTCGACCGGCCCGTAAAATTTTGGCCGAAGTGCGGTGTGCGAAGTCGGCCGATCCGTGTGACGTCAAATGAGACATTCTGAAAGCCTAATCGTCGCTTGGCGATAACAAGTCTTAAATCGACAAGTAAAATTTTTCATTAATATCGAGTAGTTAGACCCGTTATCTCACCTTAGAACTGCGGTTTAAGGCAGTATACTAGCCATATTTATCCGCTATTGTACGCCTTGTTATGCTTGGCATGATAGCGAATTTTGTGGCGCTAAGGCATGGGCTAGCTGCCACCAATAAGCAGCCCTCGCTCACTTCTCGGTTGTTAACCGGCATGGGGTATATCGATAGTGCACATCAGAGACTCGTTCGCCTGTTTAACCCGTGAAAATAGCGAGTGGTTGAAAACGGTCGTACATTCCCCGGTATCCCATCGGGCCACTGGAGCCGAGCGATGTGCGTCCCTGACAGCTCCCCCCCTTATAGTCTCGCGTATCGTTGCACTTAGGGGAAATAAAGACACAGTGCGGGGGAGATACGGCCCTTGATAATATTCTATCTAGCATGGATAGCGCTATCGCCTGCACCATCCCTCATTTGTCTTCGACAAGTGCCCCTTAGATGCAGTGCCTGGTTTGGCGCGGCTAAAGCGCAATTTCCAAATCCGCGTGCATACTGACAATGATATGTACCGTCGCTTAAGTGACTCCGTGGGGAAGTACATCTGTCGACCAATGCGGATGTACCGGTAGATGGAGATCGCAGATATTCTGTCGGTCATCTGCTGATACGTCACACTACCAAGTCGGCATCGTCATACAAAGGCATCTTCAAACTCGATGTTTGTTTGGCATGATGAGACTATGATTAAAACAATCTCTTATGATAATGAATTCTCTTCTACCGGTATCATATTTCTAATGGACGTATTTTAATGTATTTTGGAATTGTAACCCGCTAGGAGATGCTTGACGAGGTAGCGAGGGCCGTCGTTCGTTGCGTAGAATCAGGGAATGTTTCAAGAATGCCGTTAAAAGTGTCCGATATCAATCGTTAACCGCTATTGGATACAATCTCGGGTCTATGTACGGTAATTGCTAACTTGCTTCATCGCTTGTCTTGATTCTTCAAAGCGAGCTGAAGAGTCTATGACACCGGAACTCCAAAGTCCAAAATTGTGGACAACTTAATCCTCCATGGACATTTCGCTCTTACTTATGCGAATTCCTTAGCCAGCAATACAGTAGACTTTCTACTAAGTCGCTCAAGCAAGTCCTTCTTACCCTTCTCACCGCATCTCATACCTATTTTGTTCCACCATTTTGACAGGATCACAGAAAGGGAAACGCCCTTGCGTTAAAATGATATATATATAGGCCATCCGTTCCTGGCAATCTGGCTTATGTTCCGAAAACAAAACAGAGCGCTTTAAACAGACGTCTTACCACAATTATGCAGGATTTTCATGACCTTGCCCGTAAGTCAGTCAAGCATCCCAACGGCCGGTACACTAAAGCAGTCGCGCAATGAAAAGATTTTATTGCGCTCTAAACACCCAACGATATTTTTCCCGCGCGCATGCAATAATATTAGATTACGGATCGGAGCCGCATATGTTGCGGCTTGTGAGGCTCATGCATAAATGTCTCACATTTATGCGCGCCGCATAAAAAGCTACAACACTCGCTGTTCCCGCGTTGTCTCCAACCGCGGTACTTGGACGAGCTCTCAGGTGCTTAACTGCTGCCGATCGAACGAGAGACGGTGTTGCCACCTGGATATGGTCGTAGCTGACCTCGGATACGGGGAATCGAACCCCGAACTGCCCGGTGAGAGCGGACCGTGCTAGCCGTTACACTATATCCGAATTTGTTGAGGTGTCATGTGACCAACTCGATCAGCTGACGAATATCACGTGCTTTTCACGTGAAAATCACGTGATATAGCCAAAATAGGAAGGCGTTTAATTTAATTTGCCGAATCTTGTCGATCAACGGTAAAAGCTTATTTAACAAAGTTCAGGCATATACTGTAGTCGATTAACTTCATACTACGTTTTCATTTCGTAATATGTTTCTGCTACAATGTTTTTAGCATGCTGAAGCCAAGATGCTACCATAGTCTCCTTAGCGTATGCAGAGACAGAATGATGAATGAACTTTCTGTATTATTAGCCCTCTGCCACCTTGTGACCCAGTTAGGCTCTATAGAAAACTGAGTACCTCAATTATTTGTTCGTTTTGCAGACGTTTCGGCATATGGTAACAAATTAATGTAGATCAAATCATCACTTTCGCTCGAGAAGGAAGGGTTTCCCTCGTGCCATCAACACACGCGTGTTGACTAATTGGCCCCATCTGTCAAATGATTTGATCTTCATTAATTTGTTATAATATGTCGAAACGTCTGCAAAGCAGACAAATATTTGAGGTACGCAGTACTCTATAGAGCCTAACTCGCTCACAAGGTGGCAAAGGGCTAAAAATACAGAAAATTCATTGCCAATTACCGGTAGTCTATACTCTTGCGTTCATGGCGCGAGAGAAACCCTTCCTTCTCAAGCAGCCTCATTATTAACCCTTTGCCAAGCTTAGATAGAGGCTCATTCGACTCATTTATTTCCGGCCGTAAAGAAGATTAAATCAATTACGTGGCTTTGGCATTACACCATTGTATTGCATGTAAACACCGTGTTGTAAAACGCGACAAATAATCAGATGGGGCAACGAGACTTCATTCCCTCTGCAAGATTAGAGAAATCTTCATCAATTATGCAACTGGATACTCTATAGATATGAAACCACGCTGTGCTGCTCTGAGAGGGTATTGCCTAAGACTTTACCTGGTACGGTACAAGCTAGTAAACCGCATTTGATTTAAGCCTCCACCCAATGCTTTGCGTGTGAAAACGAATTCACTAGGTTAAATAGTGGAATGGATGAATGATATATCCACATTATTGGAGTTCTAATGTTGCTTTGGGTCCGCTTATGATGTAATATTCCAATATCTAAATGAATCATTCTCATATCGATGGCTCCCAGTTCTGTACACTTTGTTGCAATATACATTTAAGATAGAGAATTCTGATTAGAGTCCAAAGGATGACTAGGTTAAGTACTTATGATAACAAGGGCATATATGAAGCCAAGGTAACAACGAAATCGAATGTGGGGACGGGGGTCCATTTCCTCAGCGACTCCATCGCTGAGAGCCCGAGAGGAAACCTGTGCGCTGTGACGCGACTGCCTTCAATTGCAGAAATACAGGGGAAAACCTGGGCTAACCACTCTCAGAGAGAGTTAACCGTCAGCAATATGCACTTCATCGTAAAGGCAATAGAGCAAAAACGGGATGACGAGGTCTCTTTCCACAGCGGTGTACTACGGTACTTGGAGCACGAGGAAAAACCCTCATGCGATTTTAGTTGAGAATGAGTGGGTTCGCGTCAAGGAACTGAGTGCATACAAAAGCGATTTGAGTGTCGTGTTAAATACAGCCAGTGTACAACTTGCGCTGCTGCGTATTAATCGGTTCATACTTTCTCCTATAGTTGTAGCGTAATTCTCCTCTTTAAGTGCAGGGAATATTGAAGAAAAGAATCAGTTGAATCAAACCGCTTTTATATTCCACCTAGATTTCTGAACTCACCAACCCATAATGCGGTTAAAGTATTTCCCAGACTCGAGCTCTCGAGCAGACCAATGCCATAAATAGCCCTCAAACAACAAATATATCGATGCCCTTCGAATGAGATTAAATGGCAAGCCTTGGAGACAAAAATTGACTCTGAAAGAGGTGACTTATCTCGGGGTGATCAAGACAAGATTGACAACTCCTTACGACACCACAATCACAACACAAAATAAATGTAAAGCTACACTTCAATATCCAATAAATATATAGTTAGTAATTTAATCCCTCTTGAAGAGCTCATCGACAGCAGCATAATTTAGACGCTTGGAGAATGCTCTGCTAGCAAGCATCTTCTTCGCACTTTCAGCAGCGGAAGCTGGTGCTTGAGACGGATCCTTATTCTTCTTCTTTCGCTTTCGAGGAGCCTTGTAGACACCGGCACGCTTATCAGCCTCAATTCGTAACTGCTTATTCTTTTGCTCGATCAAGTAGTCACGATTCAGCGTCATCCAAACGCGCTTCTTGGCCTCTGATTCCTGTTTGTTCAGAATGACAGATTCGATTTCATCATCGTCAACATCAGACAGGTTTTCAGGATGATCAGGAACTTTAGAAACCCATGAAGAGGTCAAGTCTACCTCCTCGATTCCGAGCTCCCGGTTCTTTCGCTCTTCATCATAGTGACGCAGAAGAGATTGAATTCTCTCTGCTTCTTTCACGCTCTCATCTTGAAGAGTTGATTCCATGACCTTTACAATCATAAGCTCATCTTCAGACATGACGTCCTCGTCTAGATTCTCGTTAAAGTCAATCTTTTCCGAGTCGTTTTCTTCCTTTTTGCTGCCCTCTGCTACACCTTCTTCTTTGGCTTTGTCGTCTGTTTCTTCCTTTTCCTTGGCTGCAGCTGCTGGAGATTCTTCCTCTTCCTTGGCCGCAGTTGTGGGGGACTCTTCCTCCTTCTTGGTTTCCCCATTGGTTTCCTGCTTTACATCCTCCTCCTCTTCATCAGATTCAATCTTGGCCTCGCCCCTGACTTTTTCCACTTCGGCGTCGCTTTCTACCATGCCATCCTCTTCCTTCTTCTCAGGATTTATGATAATCTCGACATCCTCTTCCTCGCTCTTACTGTTTGCGCGAAGATTACTTATTCGCTCCTCCTCTTCCTTCTTAATATGAATGACTCGCGGCTTTGGGTTATTTCGCAGGTCTTCAATCTCCTGGAGAATATCTTCAATCTCCGCGTCCTTCTCAATTCCAACCTCTTCTAGCTCTCCGGCGGCCCTGAGCTTCTCGCGCTCCGCTCGAAGCTTCTCCAACTTGCGCTCTAGCCGTCTATGCTTCGAGAAGGAAGGAGGGTCTGCCTGGGTCTGGATGTCGCTCTCTCGGAACTCAGCAACAGTCATGCTTCCCGCAGCAGTATTCTTGAGTTCGTCGAGTCGCCTCTGGATTGTTTCCTCCGAAATCTTTGCAATCTGGACAATCTCCGCCTTGGACCGCCGAATGTTGTTCATTCGCAGGGCCATGAGAATACAGGCGGCAACTACACCGGCCGGCCGTCGACCCTGGATGATCCAGTCACGATTCATTCTATACGCGACCTTGTTGGCGTCCTCCATGACCTTTCGCTGGCGCTGTTGGTCCAGCCCCAGGCGGTTTGCAAACCGCTGGATAAAGACACTCGGGTCGATAATCGGCAGGTTGAATATTCCCAGAACCTTGAGCAGCTGCAGATAGGTAGACCCAATTTTGAACACATTCACGTAGATGGCCTCTGCAAAGTCCATGAGCATGTGCGGGGCCTTGTTTCGTCGGCAGGCAACGTACAAACACGCCGAAACGACGTACTGCGACCGCCGACCCTTGACAAAGCCGTTGTTGAGAGCAAGCTTGTAGAACTGCATGGCCATCTGGGCTATGGGCTCGCTGATTTCGAGCTTGTGGGCAATCTTGTTGATCCGGTTTCGCGCCTTTTCAAGCGTCTGCGCCCGGCTCTCGCCCTGCTGGCCGTAGAGGCCGCCGGTACCAGCTCCGCTCTGGTCGGCGCCTACAAAGGTACCGGTGACGATAGCCGCGCCCGAGGAGCTCTCGCCGAAGGTGATTTCCGACACGATTCGGCTCTCTTCGAGCACGGATGAACATTGGGTACAGACCACCTCGTTGCTCGAGGGGTCTGTATAGGTCGTAGTCGGCCCACAGTTTGGACACTGAGCCATCTAATGCGTTTCTTTGGCGTTCTACCCGTGCGGGGGGCGGTCTGATAAGTGTATTGAAAGAGATAAAAGTGGACGCCCAAAAATCAATTTATCACTAACCTCGGGTAAAATAGCCATGTTTTAGTTAACCACGCAATGCTGGCCATACATTAGGGTTTTTTGCAAAGCTGAATCGACCATTGCTAAGCCTACTACTACTGCACTAGCTGGTACTAAGTATCGCGGCTAGTCATCCATTTAGTACTGGCGCTAGCGATCTGAGCTTGAGGGAGAAAAAGCCCCCGGAGGTGCGGAAGGCTGCATGACCCCCACTCAATCGTTCCACCTTTTCAATTCTATACACCCTTGCAAACAAGTACCGCAATACAAGGTAAAAAGCGCTCGTGAATAGCGCCCGCTAAGGGTTTGCTACGCGTTTCAACGCCCCACGCGCTGCGGCGCAGGCGTAATATCAGTCCCGACGCGTACACCACAGTCTTCTCTCCCAATCCCGACGTTCCCCTCCCATCGCCCCTCACGAGCGGTCGGGCCACGACATTTCAGCGCCGAAAAAAAAGCTTCCTCTTTCTGCACCCCTATATCACATACTTGTAGGAAACGACACAGAGTTACAGTCAGCAAAAATGCTTGCAATTCGATCGTCATTGAAGTCCTCTGCTCGGTAAGTAGCCCTGTTTGCGCTTGTCTGCGTCGCGCCGTCGTCCTCCGGGCCGAAATTTATCCTGCCGCGGCTGGCTTTTTTGTGTTGTAAACCTAGGTTTACACCGGAGCCGACTACCGGGCCGCGTTTAACGCGCCCATCTTGTCCAACTGGCCGTCTTTATCTGCCATTCCTGGGAGCTCTCGCCGCCAAAGAACAGGGCGAGCTCTTCACCAAGCCGAGCTGCTGCTCTTCGATTGAGCCTCGGAAGAACTGGACCCTGTTCTGCGGGTGATTTCGGAATCCGCGTCTGCGATGAGTCTCCCCCGTCAACCACCTACCTCTGAGAGACCTTCATGCATGTGTTGGGTACGAACTCCTCTTTTGGGCCCCAGCGGTACCTGGGATTCCAGGAATTGCTGAGGAATACTGGGAGGGGTCTCCACCCGCGTACCAGTGTTGGCCGTCCATTTCCAGAGGTGGGTCAATGGCAGGTTTTAGGCGATGGAACGGCGACGGATATTTGCATTTGGGTTTGGCTTGCTAACCGCGTAGAACCTTTTCGACTACGGCCAAGCGTATGTCCTACGCCGACACCATCAAGAACATTAACATCACCAAGGACACCAAGGTGCTGTTCCAGGGTTTCACCGGTAAGCAGGGTACCTTCCACGCCGAGCAGGCCATTGCCTACGGCACCCAGATCATTGGCGGTACCAACCCAAAGAAGGCCGGCCAGACTCACTTGGACCTGCCAATTTTCAAGGATGTCGCTGAGGGTATGAAGGAGACCGGCGCTACCGCCTCTGCCATCTTTGTGCCACCACCAGCCGCCGCCGCTTCCATCATGGAGGCCATTGAGGCCGAGATGCCTCTTGTTGTTTGCATCACCGAGGGTATCCCACAGCACGATATGGTCCGAGTGAGCGACGCCCTCAAGACCCAGTCCAAGACCCGACTGATTGGTCCAAACTGCCCAGGTATCATTGCCCCAGATCAGTGCAAGATTGGCATCATGCCGTCTTCTATCCACAAGCGAGGCCGAATCGGTATCGTGTCCCGGTCTGGCACCCTCACCTACGAGGCTGTCAACCAGACCACCAACCACGGCCTCGGCCAGTCTCTCGTCGTTGGCATTGGCGGCGACTCCTTCCAGGGCTCCACTCACTTGGACGTTGTCTCCTACCTGCTCTCTGACGAGGGCAAGGGCGCCGAGACCCAGGGTGTCATTGCCATTGGTGAGATTGGTGGTGAGAACGAGATCATCCTCGCCGAGTACATCAAGGAGTACAACCGATCCGTTCCAAACCCTAAGCCAGTTGTTTCCTTCATTGCTGGCACCTCTGCCCCACCAGGCCGACGAATGGGCCACGCCGGTGCCATCATCTCCGGCGGCAAGGGCGGTGCCGAGGAGAAGAAGGCTGCTCTCCGAGACGCCGGTGTCATCGTCGTCGACTCGCCAGCCCAGCTCGGCAAGGCCATGTACGACGAGTTTGTCCGACGAGACATGCTGTAAGCTTGACTATTCCATTGACCTTTATATATATCGCCTCGCGAACAAATAATTAATATATCAGCCTAGATCGCTTAGCTAGTCAGTGCTTATCGTCAAACTTAGTCGTTACATGTAACCAAAACTCCCAACAGTGTAACAAATATTTTAGATATCAGCTTATCATCAACTGAAATAACGTGCGGCGATGCAAAAAAAAAAAATTGGAAAATCTGGAAAATTTCGATAACCAAATCAACTATCTATACAATATGGTTGCCAAGCGGAAAAGAGATGCCAGCATCCAGAATAACCCGGCTCTGCTTCAGAACCTGGTGAAGCGAGACCCTGGGTCTTATCGTGAGGAGTTCATGCTCCAGCTGAAGCACTACGAGTCTCTGCGAGATATTTTCATGGAGAATCCAAACACCAGCACCGATGAGGAGCACTTTATCGAGCTGATTGGCTTCATCGCCCAAATGTGTAGTTGCTATCCAAAGGAGACCGCCAGTTTCCCTGAAGAGATCAGCAATTTGCTGCGGAACCACCACAATGTTCTGCCTGCTGACGTCCGAGAGAAGATCGTACAGAGTCTGACAATGCTGCGAAATAAGAACGTTCTGTCGTCCGAATCGCTGATCCATACCATTTACCCAATTCTCATCTCTACAACGACGAAGGCGCTGCGTACTCAGCTTTACACCTCTCTGATTATGATCATGAAGAATGAGAATCATGGCACGAAGAACCAGAAGCTGAACAAGTCTGTCCAGGCGCTCATGTTCTCACTGCTCAGTGATCAGAAGGCCAATGGCCTTTGGGCAACTCGAATCACCCGGGAGCTCTGGCGACGGGGTATCTGGGACGATTCACGAACGGTTGAGATCATGTCGATGGCGGCTATGAACCGAGAGAACGTCAAGGTGGCCACCTCGGCCGCTCGATTCTTCCTTCAGGGTGACAAGGAGCGAGAGGAGGCTATGAACGAAAAGTCTGACGATGAGGACGATCTGGACATTGGCCAGATCATGCATCAGTCTAGGATCAACAAGAAGACGAGCAAGCGAGAAAAGAAGGCAGAGTCGTTGATGAAGGCATACAAAAAGAAAGCCAACACTGGCAAGAACCAGACGCTACTGAATTTCTCTGCCATTCATCTGCTGCGAGATCCACAGGGTTTTGCTGATTCGCTGTTTTCTATCCACCTGACTAACACCAACAGCTCGACATCCGCTGGCAGTGGCCCAGGTGTGCAGAACACGTACCGACCTAAGCTCAAGCTGGAGGAAAAGCTTCTCTTTATCAAGCTCATTTCGCGATTAGTCGGTAACCACAAGCTTACCGTCCTGGGTCTCTACTCGTACTTCCTCAAGTACCTGACGCCGAAGCAGACTGACGTTACTCAGTTCATGGCAGCATGCGCAGAGGCCTGCCACGATCTGGTGCCGCCGGATGCCATTTCGCCAGTGGTGCGAAAAATTGCAGACGAGTTTGTTAGCGATGGTGTCAGCACTGAAGTTTGCGCTGCCGGTATCAATACCATCACCGAGGTTGTCAAGCGAGCACCTCTCTCTATCGAGAAAGATCTTTTGCATGATTTGGTTGCTTACAAGGGCTCCAAAGCCAAGCCTGTTAACATGGCTGCGAAGAGGCTCATTTCTGTCTTCCGAGAGATTGACCCGAGCATGCTTCCAACCAAGGAACGAGGCAAGTCTGCTACTATGGCCATGAAGGAGGCCGGCAAGGACAATGTCGGTATCAAGTTCGGTGTGGACAGCTCGGTTAGTGGCATTGAGGGTCTTGAGCTCCTGCAGAAATGGAAGGAGGAGCAGGGCATTGAAAACAACGAGGAAGACGACGAACAATGGGAAGTTGCATCTGATGTTAGCGATGATAGTGATGACGGCGAAGAATGGGTCACTGTTGAGAGCGACAAGGAGTACGAGGTATCGGACTCTGACGACTCTGACGACGATTCCGAGACCAAGCGATCTAAGACTGTCGAGGCCGAGAGCAAAGAGCCTACTGACTTTATGAAATTGGCATCCACTACCATTCTTACCCCGGCCGATTTTGCCAAGTTGGATGAGCTGAAGCTCCAGGCTCAGGTTGACAAAGCCATGGGGCGAAAGAACCGAGCTGTCGGCCACAATGAGGAAGAGGTCGATGCCGATACTCTTGTGGGCCCAATGAAGTACAAGCAGCTTAGAGAGGAACGAATTGCGGCGGCCAAGGAGGGCCGAGAAGACCGAGAATTCGGTTCCAAGAGAGGGTCCAAGCTCGCCCAGAAGGCGCACTCGACTACTAACCGAGAAAAGGCCCGAAAGAAGAACTTTATGATGATGGTTCACAAGCGGGATGTTCAGGGCAAGGCCAAGAGGTCTCTGCGACAGAAGCAGAAGATCCTGCGAGCCCACATTGACAAGCAGAAGAAGAAGAAATAATTATAATATCTGTACGGTAGATGATTATAGATTTATGATAAAACTAGTCGGACTTTGCTTTTCGAGCCCTGACGAGATCAGCGAGTCTCGTAAGCTTGAATCGCTTGGAGAGAAGGAAGTCAACCAGCCGGCGGGGGACTAAATAGTACAGAACCCACAGCATGAGCCAGTTACCGCCTTCCCAGAACAGAGGCTTTGGGTTCCTCTTGGTTACCTGGCCGTAGACCTTCACAGCATACTGGGCTGCGGTCATCGGGCTATTCTTTGCAGCCAGCGTTCGACGCATTGCAACGCCATCCTCAACCTCCGCGTAGAGGCTGCCCTCAGGCAGCCCCCGCGTGTCGGCAATATCGGTTCTGACAGCCGCAGTGCACGCAGTAGTGACCTTGACCCCGAATGGAGCCATTTCAATTCGCAGCGAGTTCATGAACTGGTGCAAGGCAGCCTTGGACGCGCCGTATACCGAGGAGAAGGGGAATTGCTCAACACCGGCAACAGAGCCCGTATTTGCAATTGTGCCCTTAGCCTTGATAAGCATGGGCGAAAAGGTCTTGACCAGCTTAATGACACCAAAAAGGTTGACGTCAAAGCACTGCTGGACCCATTCAGGCTCCAGATCGGTGACTGGGAACGTGCAAGACTGCCCAGCGTTATTGTACAGCAGATCGAGCTCGTCCGACTGAGCCTCAATGATTCGTTTCGTCGCGTCGATCGACTCCTGGCTGGTGACGTCAAGCTCCACTGTGTGGATCCCCAGCTCAGCCAGGTCGCTCATTCGGTCCAATCTCCGGGCCCCAGCGTATACAGTCCATCCTAACCCCGTCAGCGCTAATACTCTATAAGACCGGTCTTACCGTGCCTGTGGAACTCCTTAGCTAGCTCCTTTCCAATGCCGGAGGAGCACCCGGTAATCAAAGCTACTTTGCCTTCAGACATTGAAACTGCGTGGTATTGACAGTTGGCTACGAAAGTACACGAGACCTAAATGCTGGGGGCTTTACCCCGGCTTACATATGCAAATCTCGGCTGCATCTTCTGCTTCAGGCACCGATTGCGAGCCCAGTTTACGGTATACAAGCCCGAGCCTGCACAGAGGCCCTCCTCTAGCTCAGCGCCGTTCCCCATCGTATCCACAGACCGCCAACACTTGAGCAATGGATACTAGGGCCCTCCAATGCACTGATAAAGCTTGCTATTGAGCGCCGGAACCTCCGACCTAAATTGGGAACATCATTTTTTCCGCCTTGCTACAGCGACTCGGATAAGAACGCCAATACTCGCAGATACAATGTCGGCGAGCGACACTTCTAACATTGTAGGTATATAAGGAAGCAAGCAACCGGCGAATCTAACTTTGTAGGGAATCGGGCTGGGCGATAATGATACCTGGGAGGATTCCATCCTCACGCGTCGTTACGGCGAAGCCAAGGCCGAGTACATGAAATACCACAGCGTTGCGAGGAGCGACTCGCCTACGGCGGCAGAAGCTGTTGCAGCAGCGGCTAACAGCATCGAGGAGGCCGAGGAGGCGGCGAGTCTGCTGTCGAGCCTGTCGCGATCAACAAAAAGCCCGCGCAAGAGATTGCTGGACGACGATGCGGAAGGATCGATGATTCGGACCCCCAAGGTTCCGCGCCACCATGCGGTCATTGAAGACGATGAGGACGACAATTCCAGCTCTCTGAGTGCTCCCCCGGACGTGAGCGCGGCCGATGACGATTTTTTCGGGGAGATGGACGGGCCTCGTATATACACCGCTGCTGAGTTCCCTACCTTGTTGACTGGGCAGGAAGCCGAAGTTGAGGAGAGAGAGCAGGTGGATGATGACGAAGACGGAATAGTACTAATGGATCATGAAATTGAGGAGCCTCCGGTGGCTAGGATTGCCAAGATCACCGGCGGGGGCGACTCTAATGACGAGGATGACGAAGATGACATTGCATTAATCGATAGAGTGGACAAGTCGCCGAGAAAAGCGTTGAATGGAAAGAAGCTGAACAAGTCTTTTGAAAGAACGGCTGGATCAGCGCCTGAAGAAGATCGGAGAATAAAGAAAATGGAAGAGGCCGAACGAGAGGCCGAACGAGAGGCTGAACGAGAAGCTGAACGAGAAGCTGAACGAGAACGAGAAGCTATGCGAGAAGCTGTACGAGAAGCCGAACGAGAAGCCGAACGAAAAGCAGCCGAGCGAAAAGAAGCCGAACGAAAAGCAGCCGAGCGAAAAGAAGCCGAGCGAAAAGAAGCCGAACGACAAGAAGCTGAACGGCAAGAAGCTGAACGACAAGAAGCTGAACGGCAAGAAACTGAACGAAAGGAAACTGAACGAAAGGAGACTGAACGAAAGGAGACTGAACGAAAGGAGACTGAACGAAAATTAGCTGAACAAAAAGAGGCAGAAAGAAAGGAGGCAGAGAGGCAATTGGCCCAAGAGCCAGAAGCTCAAAAGGCTGGTAATGAACCGGAGGCAATGGATACAGCAGTGGACGTCTCGCTGGTGCCTTCGTCAGTTGAAACTTCAGTACCCGCCGCAGCTTCTCGCACCGGGTCTGCTACTGAGAACCAAGGCACCGATAATTCTGGATCTTCAGCCAGCAAATCTAACTCCGTGCATAAAGAGTTTGTGGACTTGACTAGCAATGCAGAAGCTGAAGCGACGCAATCAGTTCAACAGGACACTACGGCGCCATTGCCGTCACAAGCCACCCAGGCAGAAGCAGCACAAACCCAGGCACGCGAGTCAGCTGGTGTTGCACAGGCAATGCGGTTAGCTGAGGTGGCCCAAGCACAGCCGACTGCCCCGCTGCCTGAGCAACAGGCCAACAGCAATGTTAACCACGTACCGCCGACTGCATCGAATACCGAGACTAGCAATGGCCATGCGGCTGGCATTAGCGCTGGTGAGCTATCAAAGGAGCTCAAGCGGGTCCGAGAGCTTAATAGAGAACAGCGTGCAGAGAATCTTCGGCGAACGCTTTCTTCGATTTACAGTGCCTTTGGATATAAAGAGACTCTAAGGGCCCCTGACCTAGTGACCACGCTTTCGTCGGCTTGCAAGGTGGATGGTGCGACTATCGAGACCTTGTTGCTCTTCCCCAAGCTACTGAGTGCGGCAATTGGTTCCAAGGGCGGTATTGTCCCTGCCTTAATTTTCATGGCAAATAACGGTTACGGTAAGTTATTAGCTCCACCTGTTGGCGGGTCGTACTTTGCGCCCTTACAAGAGACAAGACTCCCTCCCGCCTCCGGCTTGACTACCTTGGCCTCAGCAAGCCTACAGAACCAAAACCTGCCGCCGTCACAGTATCAACAACCGCCACCCCGGCAGCCCCAGCAGCAGCAAACCAATCAGCCGCAATTTAATATCCCGCAACAGCAACAACCAAACAACCCACAGGCGTCCAGATTCCCACAGCATCCGCTCCCTCACCCGCCGCCACCTCAGCCTAAACCTCGGGCTCGAAGGCGCCAACCTCAATCGCAGCAGCCTGCTAACACAGTCTTCCCATTAGTTTCGCTGGACCATATGGACGAAAACCTAAGGAACGTTGCCATGGCAATGTATTGGGCCGGCTACTATCATGGCGTTTACGCCTCCGACCAGGACCGAATGAAGTTCAATCAGTCGTACTATCAACAGCCGGATCCTCAATAGGAGTGTAAAATATATTTATCTGGTCTTTTGCGACCTTTTTTTGTCTATTCTTCTGCACGCTTCGACGTCTTCTTCGTCTTAGTCTTCTTCTTAATGCCAGTAGAGGGCCCGCCGAGGCGCCTGTACTTTTCCTTCTTATCCATGTACCCCTCTTTCTCCATATCCATCATTGCCTCTCGTTTGGCGACAGAGACCTTTTTGAGGGTGGTATCAGCAACGAGCTGGTCGGTGACCCCTTCATACTCCTCAAGCTTTTCACCCACTCGCTCCTCAATGCTATGAACTCGGCTAACGTCCAATTCGGACACGAAGGAAATACTGTCGCCCTTTCTGCCCGCTCGTGCTGTTCGACCAATTCGGTGAATGTAGTCGTCTGCATCGGCAGGCACGTCAAAGTTTACAACCATTTCGACGACAGGAATATCCAGACCTCGACTAGCGACATCAGTGGCCACGAGGACCCGCGCAACCTCTGCTCTAAACCTCCCCAGGGCATTGAGCCGCTCGGACTGTTTCATGCCACCGTGGAGAGAGGCACTTCGAACGCCCATGGTTTGGAGCATACGCCGTAGCATCTCCGCTGTACTTGTCCGGTTGACGAAAATTATCGCCGACTTGCTGACATTCTCCTCGAGGGTTAGTAAGCTGACCAGGTACGGCTCCTTTTTGTTAGAGGGCACGAGAAGATAGTACTGAGAAAGGGTATCAGGAATGGCAACCTCGCCAATTCCCACCTCATGCAAAAAGACGGGCTGCTTGCCCGGTTTGGGCGGCGCATCCTTGAGCGATCTGACTTCGTTAGTTACAGTGGCAGTAAACAGCATGGTCTGTCGCTTTGCAGGGTCCGGGAGAATGTTCATGCAAGTATCCAGGTCATCTGCAAACCCTGGCGCGAGAAGTCTATCCGCCTCGTCGAGAACAAGGTACTTTACCCGGCGGAGGCCCTTGACGGTCTCTTCGCCGCTGCTCATGATATGGTCGGCGAGACGGCCCGGGGTCGCGATAACGAAATGCGGGCGTCTTTGGAGCTCCAGGGCCTGCTCCACCATGTCGATGCCACCGACGACGACCGATATTTGAATATCCATAGTCGCCCCGAGCGCAGAGAACTGGTCAGCAATTTGGATAGCCAGCTCTCGTGTCGGTGTTAGGATGAGCCCGCAGATGCCAAATGGGTCTCTCGACCAGTCTGTCAGCATTGGAGCTGCGAACGCCAGTGTTTTACCGGAACCCGTCTTGGCCCCGCCAATGCAATCTCTCCCGTCGAGAATCTCGGGGATACAGGCCTCCTGAATGGCCGTAGGGGTGTAAATGGCCACGTTCTTGAGCGCCGTACATAGCCACTTGGCCACCCCCAGCTCTTCAAAAGACTGTCTCGACATTTCGTCTATTCGTCCGTATTTGTCCCTATCTGGCTCGGATCAACGACCTTGTCCTTTCGTTTCAGCAAACCACAGTCAGCTCGTAGACTACTTGTTAATATTTAGGACCACGTATTGGTCTAATAAGTCGCTTATTCGTTATTGGTCTAACAAGCCGCTTATTCGTTATTGATCTGATCTGATCTCAGATGTCCAAATTTTTTTTGATCTGATAAAGTCGGGAGGACGTTTACGCGCGGCCGCCTGCACGTCTCATCACGCCGATATTTCACCATCCACCGCCATTCAACCGTCAATAATAATACCGGTAGTTTTGCGAATAATGGAGGTGGGCGAGATAGAAAGAGAGAGAGCCACTCTGGAGGAGCTGGATCGGATCGAACAGGCGATTGCCGAGCGGATCACGTACAATCCGGACATTTTGCCCGACAATGAGATTCTCTCGACAAGCTCGTCTCTCAACGGAAGAAAGCGAAAACGGCCCGCCAGAGAGCGCCTGTTACACCAGCATGAGGTGAGCTTCCTGCTAAAGAGATACCGAAGCAAGTACGACTTTTTGGAGTCGGCTCAGAAGCAGTCGGAGCGAAAACGCGCCGAGGCCAAGAGCTTAACGCAGTCAAGCATAGCCGAGACGTACGCTGCTCTGACTGGCGATATTGAACGGCTCAAGGATTTCCACCGCCGCTCTCAATTCGAGCAGACGGCTGGCGTGGCGGATATTTACCGCATGTTCAGGAACGCAAAGGAAAGCGAAGGGTTCAGCGGCGCCAACCAGCTTTTGAGCCCCGCGACCACCGACGTGGTTAGCATTGAGGCTGTATTCACAGACGAAGAAAGGTATGGCCAGTTTGTTGACCTCATAGAGCACCATGAGCGGTTTATCAACCTCAAATACGTGGAGCGAAAGCTCACATACGCGCAGTACCTGGAGCGGTTCTTTGATTTTGACGACAAGGCCCTTTTCCCTGCGGAGCGGCTGCAGAATAACGACTATTTTGCGTACACCAGGGCGCTCAACGAGTACCTGACGCAGTTCATGATCAAAATAGGGCCGCTTGAGCCGACGGAGGCGTTTTTTGCATCGATAGAGAGCGATTTCTCGCGCAACTGGCAGAACGGCACTATTTCGTGGTACCATGAAACGCACGAACCAGATGGCAAGCCGGCAGAGGATGGGTCCGTTTGGTGCTCGGCATGTGCAAAATCGTTTGCCAAGGAGTCTATCTACAAGAGCCATTTGAGCGGCAAGAAACATAAAAAGAACGCGGTGCTACTCGATGGGTCGTCTTCTGGCGACCTCGCGCAGAGAGTGATTATCTCATACGAGTACTCGGTCAAGCAGCTCGTGGACAAACTGGGCAAGCAGATTTCCGACACCAAGGGGAACATTGAGCGAAAGCAAGCATTGACGGACCGCGAAAGACAGCTAGAGATCGAGGCATTTGAAGCAGAGCGGACAGCACCATACGGCCCGGAGGAGTCGGAGCATTCTGAAGAGGGGAGTAGCGATGAGGAGGATGAAGAGACGTATGGCAGCAACCCGCTGAACATGCCGCTTGGGTTTGACGGCAAGCCTATTCCTTACTGGCTTTGGAAGCTCAATGGGTTGAGGGTGGAGTACTCGTGCGAGATTTGTGGCAATTATACGTACATGGGCCGCAAGGCGTTTGAGAAGCATTTCACCGAGCCGCGCCATGCCAAGGGGCTGCGATGCTTGGGGATCCAGCCCGACCCGGTGTACAAGAATGTTACTTCAATCGCCGAGGCGAAGAAGCTTGCTGAAAAGTTCCGCCGGGACCGCCGCAAGAAGGAGAGCCAGTTGGAGAATACGGTAGAGATGGAGGACGAGGAGGGCAACGTCATGTCGCAAAAGGTCTACAATGACCTCAAGAAACAGGGCTTGTTATAGCTTTAATCAACTATTAACCATTGAACCGTACACGAAATGATTTACCCATTTCCAATATTGTCTATTGGTCTGTATAGTGAGAGGGTAGTTTACATAAAATTACTTGACAGTTGTTGTATTTGAGATCCCAATGTCAATTGAGACCGGTATAAATTACAACTAAAAGTTGAATGCACGAAAAGGAATTATTAAATAGTCAAGGGGCAACTCCAATGCTAGGTCTGAGTAGAAATGACAATAATAGAAGTCGTGGTTACGGCAATTGGTTGTTTAAGATGGGAAGAATATGAAAGACAAGGGCTCTTGGACCTCGTTGCAGAAGTAATTGAGCCATAATAGATTCTATAAGACCGGGGGGCACCCATTGTAGACGAAAGAATTGATATATAACATGAATTAAAAAGACCCCCATTATAGGTGAAGACGGGGTTCTGGGATCGCCAGTGCCTTTGACATGGATCGGGACAGCTGCTTGTCTTTGATGGTACTTCTGCACCTCGACCTTGCGTGCAAAGGCGTAGAGCCTCTGAACAAGTATT